>JARHVA010007850.1:412500-427500 GCA_037957365.1 Torreya grandis
ATATATATATATATATATATATATATATATATATATGTCTATATATATATGTCTATATATATATATGTCTATATATATATATATGTCTATATATATGTGTGTGTGTGTGTGTGTGTGTGTGTGTGTGTGTGTGTGTGTGTGTGTGTGTGTGTGTGTGTGTGTGTGTGTGTGTGTGTGTGTAGACACACACACACACACACACACACACACACACACACACACACACACACACACACACACACACATATATATATATATATCTGTGTGTGTGTGTGTACATACACACAGACACACACAAAATATAATTGGAATGCTTGAATTACCCCACAATTAAAAAATAGGGAAGTGAGTAGAATAATCATCTCATATACATAATTTAATATATATGTCTAAATGAGTAAATTTAACATAGAAATATAATTATTCAATCCATGGATATTATAACCTTATGTACTAAACCACCGAGATATCCCTCCTCATGTAAGGAGAACTCCAATTAACTAGAGCATAACCATGCTTTAAGTTGGAGTTTATTCAAATATAAAATTATAATTTTACATGATAATCCTTAATATAATGATGTTGATTATAATTACAATATTAATACTACCACATACCACAGTAGTTGTAAACAATAGACCACATCATCGATTCCAATATTACATGAATATGATTGATATAATCACTCAAACAACCCTCAATGGTTGATAGTTTTAACATAAAAAATATAAACACCATCTTTAATGTGAATGCACAAAGGACCCATTGTGATATAAAATAAATAAAATGATTTGAATTAGGCACTCAACATAATATAGGCCAACTCCAATAATTAAAGGATTAGAATAAACGCAACAAACTTATTAATGTTCTGAAACCTACCATGGATTAACAATGGTGATCATTGCCTCCAATATGTGACACTTAGATATGGAAACCAAGTAAGCAAGGAAGGTGTCAATAGAATAAAAACCCCATAATGAGATGGGGTGTGAACAATGTATCATCATAAAGCAGGCAACATGTTCTTCCTTCTTATAAAATATCATGGGAACGAAATTATATTTTATTAAAAAAAATTTAGCAAGTGATACAATCAAAATAATTCAATTTCACATAAATAAAGGTGAGCAGCCCAAAATTATTTACTACTGTAATTAACCTTTTTAGATAATAGCAATCTTGAATGAACCATTACATGAAATTTAAAACACAAAACCTACCATGGATTAACAATGGTGGGCACTGCCTCCAATACGTGACAATTAGATATGGAAACCAAGTATGCAAGGAAGGTGTCAATAGAATAAATACCCTATAATGAGAGGGGGTGTGAACAACGTGTCATCATAAATCTTGCAGCATGTTCTTCCTTCTTAGAAAATATCATGGGAATCAAAATCTATTTTATTAAAACAAATTTAGCAAGGGATACAATCAAACTAATTAAATTTCACATAAATAAAGGTGTGCAGCCCAAAATTATTTACTACTGTAATTAACCTTTTTACATTATAGCAATCTTGAATGAACCATTACATGAAATTTAAAACTAACGAGGTAGTACACACTAAATAACTACTGTGGGGTAAGATCAACAATGCTCATAACAAGTAGTAATAAAATCTACTATAGCCAAGGGTTCCCAACTCTTATTAAATCATAACCATTTCATTAATTCAACCAAATCATTTATCTCAAGTGAGTTCTATCATGAAATTAAATAACATAATGTAATACATATGGCAACTCAACCACCTCTTTCTTAAAGATAAAACTACAAGCATTTACAATCATCATTAAGGAAAAGTAATGCCAAATATAGGATATATGTGATCAAGTATAATACCAATATTAATACTTGTTATTAATAAAACAACCTCTCAACATGATTCATGCACAAATTAAAAACTAAATTTAAGTTTTATCTATTAAAGATACAACAAAACCAACTTCAACCTTTACTCTCATAATTAATGACATTTGCCATATATAAACACAAAATCAAGTTATCGTACACTAGAATCCCTATTACATTTGCTCGAGAGATTTAAATTATGTCATGGTGATGTCATGGACGTGTTCTAGTGAGCGGATGTAGTTATTTAATAGCCTAAGTGACAATTAAAAAGTGTGCAATGTGTTTGTCATAGTGTGCTTCAAGTTAGATTGGTTGATCTTCAGAGTTTACATGGTGAAGCATGTTTAGGGATGAGTATGGTGATTTAAGGATATGAAATGGGTCCAAAAAAAGTTAAAGGATGCATTGATTTCTTATTGTAATTCATATAGTATTCCATAGTTTTCATTTAGACATTTTGGGTCTAATGGCATAATATTTGAATACGTAATTTATTGACATCACCATTGCCACACGTAGATGAGTTAGGGAGAGTTGGTCATATGGTTATGATCACATTAGTCCCTATTTTCTATTAAATATGTATTAATTAATGTATCTAAATGTACTAAAATATATTAAAGATAAAATTTGGGCTCCCAAGTAGTTTGACATTGTTTTCCCATACATAACCAGATTTACAATGTGATAAGAATAACCGAGTAATATTTTTGATGTAGTCATATATCACATGTTTGGATGATTAAAGAGAATTAGATTAATTGGATTTTTTTTTTCATAATTTATTTCTAATAAATTTTATATCATGCACCAAAGTTTGTCAAAAGATATGCATGTGCAAAGTTGGCCTTCCAGGCAATTTTGGACATTTTTGACTCTGTGATAGATAAATATGAGTAGGCATTTTAATGTCACTATATCTCACATGTGTGAAAATTTAAGGAATATTTTTACACATATTTATATTCTCATATGTTATTGTATCATATTTTACAATATTTATAACATGCGATTAAGTGAATAAAAATATATGGAGGTCCAAAGTTGGCCTTCCAGGTAGATAAGCAATGGTCCCCATACATAGTCTTTTTTTAGCAAAGGTAAAGATTAAAAAAATGGATATCATAAATCTCATGATAAATCATAAATATTTATCAAATTAATCATGATAAATGATAAGGACCTAGCTAATCCATATAGATCAATGATGTGTGAGAGTATGTACATCTAGATCTATTGTACATAGCAAGTCAAAGAGGTCAAAGTGTTTGAGGTTTAACATGGAAAAGAGATAAAGATCAAGATTATTCAAAGGAATAATGGTAAATTAGTGGTAATATGGTTATATATACATTGTGAACTTTAAATTTAGGAGGTCAAAGTGACATCTATTTTGCATTATTAAAAACTAAGCTACGTATAAAAGATCGATGGTGCGCATTGAGTCAAAGTTTCCAGATTACACAAGATAAGGTTAACATGTTTAAGGTTTAATTATTGGGAATTGGTGAAATATATATTAAATATAAAATAATATCAATGATGTGTAATCAATCTTAAGGAGTGAGGATATGAGATGCGAGCATAGTGTTTGAGGTTTAACTGTGATTATTTGCATTTAAATATTTGAATTTGTAAAGGAAAACTCAGTGATCTATATATTTTCTATATTTTTTTATCTATGTATAATTTTATCATGATGTAACAATAAAAATTTTATAGGACTCCAAGGAATATTTATATATATATATATATATATATATATATATATATATATTTGGAGATCTAAAAGTGTGGATAGTAATAGTTATGAAGGTTTAAAGTTTATTATGTGTTCATGTGAATTATGTAAGTAACATGAGAAGATTGTTTGAGATTGTTTTGATATTTTAAAGATATATATTATTGAATTATATATTTTGGATTATTTTAAAATACATGGGGATAATTTATGTGAATTATTAAGGTTTGACCAATTATATGTAGTATGAACAAAGGTTTATAAGTCATATATGTATTCATTCATGGTGACTGTGTGCACAAAATGTCATTTAAGTAAAATGTGCCTAATAAGAAGATTAATAGTTGGTTTTTGAAACTTAAGAGGGACATATAGATCATATGGAATGATTCCATGTATTTATAATTTCTCCTATGTTCCTTTTTGTTCAACGAAGTGATAAATGGTTAAATAGGTCTCCATGAGACCTACAAGAGCTACAAGTGCATAATTGAAAGGTGTAGTTACTTAAGGGTAACCCATAGATGTTATGGGTGACCTATAAATATTTTATGGATTTATGTATTCATATAATATATGCCTTAATTTTTAATTCATGCTTAATGTCCTACCAAGATGTTGATAATCAAGAATGTTCTATTTATAGTGAAACCCAGTGTGATGGTTTATAGACTTGATGAGAGACTTATGCATGGTATTTACATTTTAGAGTAGAGCGTTATGAAATAAAGTAATGGGTGGGTGCCTTTTAGATGGGTTAAAGATAATAATATATTGAGAACTATTTGTATGACCTGTAGGTCATAATTTTGTTGGTAGAATAGTGCTCTTGTTGTTCCAATATGAGTGAAGGTGAAGAGTGATAATTAGAGGTCCATCATCACATGTTAAAGACATAAGTCAAAATTTGGATGTGTTCTTAGGTGTTTTTGTGGTATCTCAGCATCTATGGGAGTTGTAACCTCTGTTTAAGGTGGAACATGATAAAGGTCTAGTTGTTATTGTAGCTCAACTAGATATGCATGGTAGCTCAGCATCTAGGGGAGTTGTAACCTTTGTTTAAGGTGTAACATGATAAAGGTCTAGTGGGATTCTAGTCTCACTAAATAGGGATTGTAGTTCTTTGATAAGTTATAGATGGTCTAAATTGGTTCTTGTTTTTATAGGATAGTAGACCAATTGTAAATTTCAGTGGGTTTTCTCCCTCACGAGGGTTTCCCACATATGTCATGTGTTATGTGATTCATCTTGCATTGTATCTCTTGTTCTTTGCTATGAATTATGTGTATGCTTAATGAATGATTATGATAATTTTTTAAGAACTTGAAAGGATTAAAATTTAAGTTCAATTTTTTAGTCTCATTGATTCACCCCCCTCAATTGTTGTACCTCTAAAAATTGGTATCATAGTAGGTCCTCTAGTAAAGGCTTTACATCTTGAAGGCGAACCAAGGTACAATATGGGTATTCATCAAGGAGGTTTCTATACTAAGAAAAAATTAATGGTCAATGGATCCAATTATTCCCTTTAGAGTGAAATGATAAGGACATGCATTATGTTTCTAAGCTTTGATATATGGCAATCTATTGTGGATACTTATGTTACTCCTACTACTCCTCCATTTAGTACTACAAAAAAGAAGTTTGAGAATAATTCCAAGGCAATAATTAAAATCTTTGATAATGAGAAATAAATATAAGCTATCAAGTGACATATAATTGACTATGATAACTAATTCAAACTATGTATATAGTCATGTAGCCTAATATGTACCTATAGGCTCCCCATAGAAGATCAAGCATGTTATAATGAAGTATTTGAAGTGGTTTGAAATCCTTAAAGGTGGAAATGATCAATGTCAGGATGTTAAGAAGGTAAAGGATTTGTTGTAGAACATCACCATGCACATTTTTTGTAACCTATCTTCACTTCCTTATGTACTAAAAAGTTCACCTACAAGAAGCTCATAGAGGGGACTGAGCAGTTGAAATGCAAATATTAAAACTTGTTTTAGCACTGCTTAGGGTCTTAGAGTGTTTAAGGTGTCATAAAAACAAATAGTGGAGCCATAAAGTGGTAGAAAAACCTTACGAATCATGTTCATATCTAGATAAAGAGTTTGAGGGATATCATACCTTAAAAAATTTGAAACATGGAGCATGCCTTGTTTTTGATCTTTTCATGGTCATATGTACGAAGGTATACACATTTTTAAGTGTTACGTAATGAACACCTATCATAGGATTCAGTCCTTGACTAAATAGAGTGAGTGTTTGGTCCTAATAAGTGATATAGATGAGGCATCCATTCTAGAGAATCCTTGACTATAGGTTCTTAGTGTTTTCTATAATGCTTTGACCTTCAAGTGATCTCATAGTCCAAGCTATTATGAAAAGAGAATGTATTCATGGATAAGAAACATATTGAGGTAATAAAAACACTAATGGTCTAAAAAAGTTCTATGGAGTTGAAATTTCAGGGTCTTAACCTACATCATCACCTACAGGTGTACCCTTACCCTAAAAAAAGGCCACCTATAATTGGACTATAGTGTCATAGTGTACTAGCATATGGTAGTTTTATATTGACACAAGAAATTAAGCATGAAGTGAGTCAAAATGAGTTGGAAACAGATTTATTACTTTAATAGGGTCTTAAATCATGATATTGAAGTTTTAAGATAAAATTTTCACCTATAGGTATGTCTTCTCTTGAGGTAGAATGCAGTCGTAGTTGACTGTAAACTAAGCCTAGGTCAGTAAAGAATGCATTTTAAGGAGTTGGTGGTATTGCATGGTATTATACATATTTGAAAGGACTATAATAGTAATTATGATCACATCACATGATATTCATCATAAATAATTAGGGAGGAGCCATATTAAAAGTGCACTTATAATTAACATACAAAAATCTTGCACATTCATTATTTTAAGAGTCTGTCTTGGAAGGTTGGAGTGTTTATGACCCTATATAGGTAAATAAGCTACAAAAATTGGTAAATATCATATAAATAACCCAAAAATTCCTCTCATACATTAAAAAATATTGATATAATAAGGGAAATGTCCTCTATTATTTCTCAGATAGAGGGCACTCTTAGAGAGACAATCTGTATAGATTTGACATAAACAAGTAATAAAATGAGGTGGGAGGTATTAAATTAACTATAAAATGGTATGTTTAGTTTTTACATATAATAATAAACCTAAATAATGCCTTGTAATCTTCATAAATGACTCAGAGATGGTTTTGAGTTAAAAAATAGTTGAATCCTTTAGGCCTAATCTAGGCCTAAAGCCCAGTTGGAGGGTCAATACCCATTCTAGGTCTAGGATAGACTTTAAAAAATTTGAAAAAATTAATGGAAAAACATGAAGTTTTTTAGAGACATTAATTTGTAGATACTCATCATAGTTTGGCCAAACATAACCCTTTTCACTTCAGGCTTACACATTATACAGGGAAGGGCTCAAGAAGCCATCTTAAGAAGCTCACATCAAAATGCCTATTTAAAATGTGAACCTAAGGATTTATGATATGTTTAATAGTTTCCAAAACAATTTTATAGTATAATTTTTCTAAGGATTGGAAGTCAAAATTTTATGAACAATCCTTAAAGGTCAAAACCACTCAAAACCCTCCAAAACCCTTGTTAATTACCCAATGGGAAAATAAATAAATAAATAAATAAAAATTAGTTGGTATGGCTTGAAAATCGAGTGGTAATTGTATAAGACTCTGACAGGATCCTTCACATCAGTTGTCTTGCACTTATTTTTATGGATAATGCATAAAACTAGTTTTGTTGTCAAATTTTGATGTTTTGTAGGTACAAATGAGTCTCAAATTAAGATCACTTTAGGATTTAAAATGGGGCATAATGTAACGTATCATCCTAATTTATTTATTCATTTAGTTAAATAGGTATCTTTGTAATCACCTTCGCTTCAGGCAGTCTTAATAAACATATCGAATGGAAGATAATCACCAAATTAAAAGGTGATAATTCCAACTAGGAGGTATTTTAAGGTATTGTTGATGTAATTATGGATAAAATTTAGTATTTAAAAGTGTCATAAAACACCCTGTATGGATTTTATTGAACAACTAATGGGCATCTTTGTGACAAGTGTGATGAATGAGTGAAAGAAGGATGATAGTGACTATAGATAGTGATAATACTTGTTTAGAAGAATATTAATGATTAGTGATGCATCAAATGCATCTTGTAGATTTTTATGAACCCCCTCATCATAATTCACATATATCAATTTTTCTTAGTCTTATGTGGAGAGCTCAAGAGAAGTCAATGATGAAGGTAGTTTCAAAGAAGCCAATTGAAGGATCATACACTCAATATGAAGAGTTTTCATGTCTTGGAGGGAAATTTTTTCAAGAATACCTTGCATGGTATATTCCATACTATAATCATCTATAACATAAATTATTCTCATTACATGACACGTGGCATTGTGAACCTTGACCTCCACCTCTCTCTTTTTCCTCTATCTCATTCTCTAAGTACTAGCCATTTTGGCTCTTGTTGGCTAATTCCACACCATGTATGGTGACTCCCTATTGGTTTTATGTTGTACTTTACTTTTTAATAATACATGAAATATTACATTGAGTTCACAAATATTTTTTCTAAGTGTGTGAAGTGATGTATGGTGAGGTCTAGTGATTAGCTATAATTCTTGCTTATCCTTATCCTTTTATGTTTAGTGACAGATGTTATCATTATAAGAGGTCATGTGGAGTGTAGCTAGTGTGTTTGATTACTTTAATGTTTAAAATCAACTTTAGAGTCTTAAATATGACCTATGGTCCACCTACTTTGAGTTGTCTCATGCATATCACCTCCATATTCAAATACTAATGTTAGAACATCTTAGGACTTTGAATCTAGTATTATAAGTCTTGTTTCATAGATCAAAAAGTATGATAATCTTGTGGAAATAGTTATAATTTATGACCCCCTTATAATAATTTAATTTCATATATACGTCTACCCATTTTCACATAAGCAATTAGTTAGTGTAGGTGATAATCACTTAAAGTTCAATTCAGGGAGTTAGCCCTTAAACCTAGAGGTATACCTCTACTATAGGCAACCCACAGGCCTAGAGGAATTCCAATGTTCCCAAACTCTTAGAGTAGGGTTTAAAAACCTCCTCTAAGTTGTGATATTTGGTGACAATAATCCCTAAAAGAGATACTTTTAGAAATTTTAAAATATGAGGTGTATTAAATTTCTATATTTTGTTGTCAATCCTAATCAAAAAAATTTAACATACCTTGGTTACATATTGATACTAATGTAAATAAAAAAATTTAAATTAAATAATAAATTGATCATTCTATAAATATTTTATATAGATTAATTTAATCATAAAAATATATATCCATATAAATCAACCTAACTGCACCTAAATATTATTGGACTTCCCATTTTCACTTGTCTAATTATAAATTATATTCTTGTTGAAACCTAAATAAAATATGTACACTGGTTTAAATTAATGTATGTATGGTACTTACTAAATTTATAATTTTATTAAAATTTCATCGATAATAGTTTGGACAAATAATATCTATTTGTGCCGATGCATTTAAATTAATTTATAAAAGACTTCTCAAAAATTACTACCATATCATTATTGAGAGTAATAATAATGATGTGGATAGAACTAACTAGAAATATGATATGTAATTAGTTGACCATTATTTGAGTTGTATTTAAGTACTAAATGGGATGCACAAGATCAACCAATTGTAAATTCTATTGAGTACACCTATAAAGGCAAATACTTACCATATTTAGTTGTGGAGTCAAAATTTGTATTCTTTTAGACACTTTGGTGGAACATTATTACTAATGAGAGTGATTATAAATGTGATACACAACTAATATTTTTTTAATATTATCTATTTATAAATAGCCTAATATATAGAATTTTTTTGATAAGTGTGCCTTTTAAATTCATATTCCATCTTATATGACATCCCATTTAAAAAAAATCTTCAATTTTATCTAATATTAATTATAGATCTAACTTTACACAATTATAACACAATTGATAAAGATATTGTTGATGAAGTTGATCTGTTGTGTCATAAGAGAGTGGATATTTTAATGTACCAACCACTTACAAGGAAGTCGATCAACCTAAACATCATGAAAAAACTCTCTATTAAGTGGAACCCCATAATAAAATGTGATTATATATATAGGTTTCATGAAAGGTGAATGTCATGGGAAGAACTAATTATAAGTAAAAATTGGAAATAATAATAAAATTGATACATAATACGAGGAAATTTATGAAATTTAGGGATGATTGATGTTAAAACATAATTTATAAGAGAGTCTAGTAAAATGTGTTGGGATAACACTTACAGTCATAGTCACAGGGAAATAAACATATAAAGTTAATTTTCATTTAACATTATTTTTGGAGTAGGTTAAGGGTTATGGATAAAATCCTAATAAACCATGGAGTAAGTTATTCTAAAATCAAACCAATTAAATTAATTAAGATTTACAATAGTGTATTAAAGATAATGAGTTTGAGGATATGATAAATATAAAGAATTAAAATGTGAAATAATATTTTAAAACTTAAAATAAGAATTCAAAATAATAACTAACTTATTTAATGCTTAACAAAAAGATATAAAAGGTACATGTGGAAAAGAATAAATACTAATGTTCTACCTTGATTCGTCAAATTCATGACATAGGTTTTCTATCAACTTAGACAATGCCATCAAGATATCAATAATACTATCAATGCCCTTATCCTCATTTGAATGAGTTTATCTACATAAATATATATACTCTTTCTTAAAATATACACATTTTCTTATTACTTTTCACTATCACCTTTAAGGCTATCATTTTATATCATAACCAAGTTGTTGAAATCAAAAAAGTTCTCAAAACCCTAGTTCCTCTTTTTATGGGATGTCACTTTGAAAAATAGGGGTTAGTGGCTATGGTTAATTTTAGTTAAACTCAAATGTCCCTCTGTTAATTTTTTTTTCTTACATATACATATAATCCTAAGAGGGGCTCAAACCAATGTATTTCTCCCCTTATGTGGGCTTGTGTGAACAATTATGAAATATATTATATGTGAGTGCATGTAGTGATCTAACTTGTAACATGACAAATACTAATGAGATTTTATTTGAATATTTCAGCATGTAATAAGATTTATCATATGAGTAAGCTATAGATAGTTATGAATAGGAAAATATAGATAATTTTTTTAAATGATTTTTATTAGTGTAATATGAGCTCGAGAGGTGCCTACTAGGTATTTTTAGACACTTAATGAATGAATTTTCAATTATATTTATACAAGAAATATTAAAATAATATCATAACAGGGTTCAAGAAGATAAATGGGCTTATTAATACATGTCTAAATATTTTCAAATTGATTCTTTGGAAGTTAGGGACACTAACATTAGATTGGGGACACTAGCATTGATGGTAGTGTCAACATCTAGATGATATTTTCTTGAAAGTAATAATTTGGTAACAATATATAACTAATTTGGAATATTAGGTTTTGGATATAGTGTAAGATATAATTTATCAATGTCATCATAATGTGATGATAAGACTATAAGATAATAAAATAGGCATAGTGAGATGGCAAATGCGAGCCTTTCATAAGTGGAAAGTTCATAAACTTAAGGGTTGATCCATTATTCGTATTTCCAAAGTTTAGAAAATATTATTTCATATAGAATAAGTTTTTAGTATCTATATTTATTCCCCATTTAATCTAATAGTGCATAATGATAAATTTTTTAGTTTAAATGAAGAAATGTATAACGTGGTTCGTACAACACATGTTATATTTTTTCATGAGACACATTTAAATGTTCTATTTGAGCATTACTTAAATCCAATAATATGTAAAATAATAAGTAGTGCATATACCTTTAAAATAAAAAAATAAAATGCTTGAAATTAAACATATGAAGAAAGGAATACACATGTGTGTCAACAAAACCATATTGAACCTTGGTACTTTTATTTGGTTATGATGTTTCCATATTAAATAATTGGAGAGAGAAAAGATCATAATCAATCCTTGGAGATGTGAATATTTAATTTGATGATGATGATTTCCCAAATCAAGTGTGAGGGTAAAATGTGCTAAGGCCATTGAGAGAATGAAATCTCAATCAGAAACCTCAAGGGTATAAATAATCTATCCAATCTAACCAATGTAAAATGTTATAACCATATCAAATAGTAAATTGGATTATTTCTAAGTCCATCAAGAGAACTTATTTACCAAACTAATAATTGTATCCAACTACTTTGGAATGTTAAAATATTAATTTATATGTCTTGGAAAGGTGAGTGCATCAATGTGAGATCAGAAAGGAATGAACCATGTTCATTCCCCTTCATCAAATCTACTATAAATGGTGTCTAATATGAATATTTATCTATTATTTAGTGTATTGTGCACATATAATGTGTCTCAAGCTAAATTATATATCTAAATTTAGCATTTATTATATTATTATGTGTCATGTCAGTTACAATATTAAAAAATATGTCTCAAATTTATGAAAATTGGTGATAAGTGGATATTATTTTATCCTTAAGGTATATATGACTCATGTAATATGTATCAAACTATTTTAATTTTATAATTAATGTGTTTGGAATCATGTATCCTTCACGTGAATCCACTGACATCCCCATACTTGCCCATGCCCCACCACGTTTAAGATGATTAGAATGTAGCCTGGTAGTCACCTTATCTCAAAAGGATAATATAACCATGACATATATGTATTAATCATGTAGTAATAAATAATATAGTGTTATCATGTCAAAGTAGATATATCAATAAATTTAGTAGTATAACAAGCCCTAAGATGCATGATATGGATGATGGAAATGTATACAAGTAACAATCATAAGTTAATAAAAAAACAAGAAAATGCACAAGAGAAATTAATGCCACATAAAATGGGTCTAATTATACCACAATAGACTCAATAAATGGAAATGCTCAAATTTACACACACTAAAGAATAACATTCAGTGGCATTGTAACTAACAAACATGGAACATGTTCAAATGTTCCATAATCAAAATGCAACAGAAAGCAAGTACACTCTAGTAAGCCATGTCATAAGATGAAAAAGTATAATACAGGGAAACAAGATAATCATATCATGCTAGTCCTTAAATACATGTGTTATAGAAATTTAATTTACCATAACATATCTAGCATACTTTGTAATTATTAGTATATATGTTAAATATGAAAATTTAAATTGATCATGAAAAAGTGTAACCTATATCAATCATGACAAATGAATAAGATACACCCAACATATTAAATCATCTGGGTATAGTAAAATGTCTAAAATATATATGCTCATGTACCATGTTTCTATTGCATGCTTGTATCACACACATGTAATTGTGAATCATATTTATGTATAGAAGGAAAATTATGTGACATATACTAACATAAATTAATCATCATATATGTAAAATATAGTAAACACATGGATGCTTTTTATTTTTATATTTTTTATTTATTTGAATGTTTTTATATTTTCCTAGTTATTTGAGAGGTAAAATTTGGATAAGTGAAAATGAAAAATATTGAAAACAAGTTAACAATAAATACTTTAAAAATATGAGGAGGAGGTGATTCAAAAAAATCTCAATAAATCATTAAACCATAGCATAAAACGTATGCTCATGTGAACTCATGTAATAGTAGTTATATGTGATATTGAAGGTATAAGTGGGAAATATATTGTGTATATATGTGCAGTAATGAATAAATAAGATACCATAGAGATTATGAATTGAAATCATAGTAATATAGTAGTCTTATATTGTTTTAATTGAATTACGAAATAAGGGGGTAAGTTCCCCCAAAATTAAATATAGAGTCAATCATTCAAAATAATGTTTGGATAAGGTGTTAAATATTAAACATTAAAGTAAAGAACAAATAATCTATGTACAAATAAATATGCTTCTAGAAGTGAAAGAGCTCATCAAAGAGATTCATATTTGAAGGCCTATATCATTGGTATTGTATTCATATTCTACATAATCAATATCATTAGAATTGTATTAATCTAAAGCATCTTGATGTTCAAATTATGAAATGGAACTCCTCTCTTATATTGTATCTATATATGAATAAAAAACTTGCCCATTCTATGGGATTGTAATTTATTTACTTATATTTTGAAACACATATTATGTCATGTGCCTATAATGATATCCTATTAATTATATCTATTTGTAAACTAGATGAATAAATGTTTTGATTCTGATTTTTTTAATCTAAATATGATCTTTCCTTAGAAAATTATGTGACCTTGGTTTTATGATCTAATGATATGTCACCTTTGTTTCTATCAATCATTGCTCCTATTGATTTTAAGGATGTTCATCCAAAAAGAAACATTATATGGACATGGATTTTAAATAAAATGAGACGTAATATGGAACTCTTTTGAAGAAAAATAATCTCTTAACTTTATTTATCCCATAAATATTTAACATATGATAGTTTGACCCATGTGTTGATACCTATTTCCAAGAGAGATAAGCAATGAAATATTACAAAATTTTTATCTTGATCATCCATAAACTTTATGTTAGTAGTGATATTGAAAGGCATATAATATAAGGAGAGGATTTTAATTATCCCCTTTGTAACCATATTTGAAACTTTAGATTTTTCAAGTCTCTTTTAATTTTGGGCCACTTTTGTTATAAATCCTGATTTAGGCATGCATTTTTACTTATCTTTATGTTGAGTTTTGTAACGTTACCTTTGAAATACATTGATTTTGTAATCATTCATTTTCATATTGATATTTATGTAACATTACTTACTCTAGCTTTGCCTTTTGAATATTTTATTGCTCTAATTTTTCCTTTTCAATCATTTCTTGCTATATCTTTTACTATTGTATCCTTTTTTTGCTCTAAATGATAATTTAGAACCCATAATAGTTTTTTACCCACTTGTGTTGTATAAGATGCACTCGTAATGTTCGTGGGTTACTTTATTGATGTATCTATGATAACATCACCACTATAAAATATCTTTTATTATTTTTTCTTCATATCCAAACAATATTATGTATGATTCCCATGTGCCCTATTCAATAGTATTTTTATCTTATAAGGGCATGTATAGGAGTTAATTTTATCAATTTTTATCAGAGAATTTATCTTAGAATTTCACTTGGAATTCTAGTAGCCTTTTTTTTAGTTTTTTAGTCACTAGCGATAGATGTATTATATTGTGGATTCTAATATTAATGTGAATTCCTATTAGATACAAAATTCCAATGTGATAATGCAAATAAATG
>JARHVA010007850.1:432500-467500 GCA_037957365.1 Torreya grandis
CTCTTTATAAAATTATAATTTTATTAAGATTTTAATTACTTTAATGTTTCTATTTATATTTATTTATAAGGATGTATTTATATACCACGATATGCCAAAACTAAATGTATCTACTTTTATTTATGAATCTTTCATTTTAGTCATCTAAATTGGAAAAAATATAGTGTTAAAAAATAGGCCTAAATCTATACATATTCATTTTTTAAGGTAATTAAGGGGTTCATAGTCGCCTATCCATAACTTATCATTTTTAAATATTTATACACTTGTAAAATTATTAAAAATATACATATTTATGAAAAAATAAAAGAATGATTAGGTTGAAAACTAGTATATATTATCTAAATTTACACCAAAGGTTTTAAAAAGCAACCAAATAATGATTAAAAAATGTGGGGTATATGACCCACTATCTAAAATGCTTTTTATTAGGGGCATCTCTTTGAATTTTATTTTTTGGACCTATTAATACTTGACCATTTTATAAAATAATATTATTTTATAAACTAAGGTTCAAATTCTATAAATCTTGATGTAATTACATCTTAAAAAAATCTAGGAATCTCACTTGATGTTTACATGTTTAGGATTATCCTAATTTTAGGAAATAAATATATGTTTAAAAATCCATTTGATCCCCCCAATTCATTGAACTTACTCTATAAGTGATTTATGTCACTTTTTAGGGCCATATACATGGTCCTTAATATGGAATTTAAATACATAGTTTGAATTTTGGATCATGTTTTATTATTATTATTTTTTTTCTACTCTCATGAAATTATGTGCTTTGACTTCCACTTCTCCAAAATGGTAAAATAATACAAGTCTAGAATATTCAAAGGTTTTGTTTTTTTCAATAGACAAGGTTAGTGTTATCTCTTATAATTTTTCATACCCATGAAAATATAATAAAATATTTTTAAATTAGTCAAAAAAATACAAAATATTAATTTTACCAGTCAAGAAATATAAGAGTATTCTAGCTAATAAATTGATAATTTTTCTATCATGAGATGATCCAAACCACATATCTATTTATACACAATGGTTTTTTTTCAAATTCAACATCAAATAAATATAACTTATAAAGGTTGAGAACATAAATAATTGAAACAAATTTAGAATAGAGTCTAAGAAAAAGTGTTAGGGTTACAAATATAATCCTAACCACATGCCATGATGGATAAGATATTAATATGTTCATCATACAACATGTTAAAATATTATTTTGAATACTAATTACACAATAATGTATAAATTATATGTCACCCATACTTATAAAAATATAGATAAAACATAGATGTTAAGATATTAAGTTTTAGAGGATTTAGAATAACCTGTTAGTATAGATTTATATATACAATTTGGTTTTCTAGTCAAACACTTCCTATAAAATTATTCATAATATTTCCACTCGTAATATATATGTGTGTGTGTGTGTGTGTGTGTGTGTGTGTGTGTGTGTGTGTGTGTGTGTGTGTGTGTGTGTGTGTGTGTGTGTGTGTGTGTGTGTGTGTGTGTGTGTGTGTGTGTGTGTGTGTGTGTGTGTGTGATATGAAATAAAATATTATAAAATTAGGATATTATAAATAATATTATAAGTTATTTTTTTAACAATTAATAATAGAATAGGTCCCATAAACTATGATATGACCAACCGTATAGAATATATTAAAAAAAACAACATACATTACAATAAAATGAGATAATAATAAAAATATACAAGTTAATCAACATATACAATAGGAGAATAAGGTAAAAACCCAATAATACACCAACTAAGATTTAGCACATAGAGTCTTTATCAAAGCTAAATAGACCTAAAGTGAAAGATAGAGATGACCTTTAAAATTAAATCCTTTATAATTCATGTGATATCACCAATTATTAATATATTATATTATTGGGATCAATCCACATATAAACTAGGTTCATAATTGATGGCATAGAATGAAAATGAATGAATATCTCTTCTTAAATGAGTTTATAAAAAAAAATATTTTTACTTTTAATTATTGAATTGTGAAGCCACCTACTCATCAATATCATTCATAGGGGTTGAAAATGTGTGAACCCATTTACTTTTACCAAAATTAAAATTTAAGGAATTGATATCCATATTTAATATTTCAAACCATTTCTCTATTATTTACTACTCTAAAGAAAATGGTATATTACCTTTTAGAAAAAAAAATTATTAGGTATATAATCAACTAGAAGATTAGTACCAAGCTGAGGAAAAACATGAGAAGTTATATTAGTATCACCACCTGACCTAGATAAATAGGAAAAAATTTCATGTTTTTATGCAATAAAATTAAAAATAGACAAAAAATCACTACCAATGGAGAAAATTTTGTATTTTGCAGTCTCTTTACATTGATGGTGTAAATTCTACAAAATAAACAAAAGAGTCATACGGGCATTACTCTAAATGAAAAATGCCTTATTGCAAGTTGTAAAAATTAGAACATAATTCCATATACTTTCCACCATAATTAGTTCATTATCTTCAATATAAGAACAAATTAAGTTTAATCAGAATAAATAAAGGGTGTTAAAATCACACTAAATATAATGAGACTTTTAGGCCCTATAAAATTTAACAAAGAGTTTAAAACTAGTATATGCTAGCACCTTAGATTTATTGGTGAGGAATCACCTGTAACATCGGGGAATGTATCATTATTTATAATATTTATACCACTTGAACCACTAGTGATGATTGAACTCCTAGAAAAAATAAGAATTAATATAGGTATAGGAAAATGGGAAATCAAATAAAGAAACCAATAATAAAAAGAGTGGGGTATACCTAACAAAGTTCAAAATAAGATAGATGAATCATGGGAATATATGATGAGTTTAATGTAGATAAAACATGTGAAATAAGGCCAAAAAAATCAATGTAGATCAACCATTATCCCTACCAACAAAATAGTAAAGAGGGTAGCATATATATTTTGAAATGAGTGTCAAATAATTTTCCCATAAGGAAATAACTTCAATATTCAATGAATCATTAGGATTTATAAATAAAAACACATAGCCATGAGATTAGTAGCATCACTAGTCTCCCTATACCCATGAGGGAAATAAATTTTATCAAATAATGGGATAGTAAAACATATGTCTTGAATTATAAATATTTTTTTTACTTATTCATATCACCTAGCTTCACTACACTTATGATGAGCAAAAATTCACCCCCCACTATTAAATTTATAAATCTTGCATGGATATACAATGAATATATTTGATAAGAACATGAGTTTCCAAATAGTAGTTAGTTTCTTTCAAAAAATTAAAAGTAAAATTGGACAACACCTAACTAGATATCTCTAGAAATGCCACCTAAAAGTAAGAGATCAAGATTTCCTTTAGATACCCCATCAAAATTAATTTTGACAAATTTATCTCTTGGAGGATTATGAATAACCATCCAAATCAAAACTCTCCACTTTCAAATATGTCGACCTTCTCATAAAATATTATCTTTTAAGGGTGTTAAATGTTCCTTCAATACTTATTGAATCTAAGACTCAATTTCAATGGTCAGTTATATACTATGAGATACAAGTATCTACATTTTATGTTATTTATTTATCTAAAAATTATTAAGAACGTATCCATACCCCATAAAAAACTTCATTAATCACTTCCCTCCTCATTCTAGCTAATCAACACCTCCTGAATTGAGCACACTACCACCCAATTTATGTTTGACTATAGAACTAATACCATATTATTCATGTGTAATTGAAATAAATAAGGACATGACCCTTGGTTTAGTAATATTCTTAATATAGATTAAAAATAGAAGGATATTGAAATCCAATCCTTTGGAATCTATCCTAAAATAGTGATATTTTACTCATTGTAAATAATAAATTGATAATATTCTTTAGAAGATCTATATGACACCAAACATTATCCACCTGCAAAGATTGATAAATGAGGTGAGAAGTTATCTTTTTGTTTCCTTATATTTTTGTGTATTATAAATGTGTTCATCCCATATAAAATTGTAATTTTTTCTCCTATGTTAAGATGGAAGGAACCCTTGAAATTTTTGATAGACTATAAAATATATGAAGAGAAAGAAGTGGTCAGGAAAACATGATTTTTTCAACTCCTTCAAGGGACTTGTATATGTTGAGATAAATTAAACTAGTAATTAAAATAGGATCCCAATATATTATTAAAATAGTTTTCAATTATCAAATAGAAAGTATGATTATAAATAGAGGAAATAGTAGACAAAGCATATTCCGATAAGTTGGAAAAGCTCCCTTTTTATAATTTACAATAAAAATATTTTGATATTAAATAAATACAAATCACAATAAATTCTAAAAATGATAACAATCCATCTAGTATTCATAATTAAAGATTGAGTTAGATCTTAAATATTATCGAGGTACTTTATACATAGTAAAATACATCAAATGTTCTCTTTATTAGAAAAAATAGTACAAAAAGTTTTAGATCCCAATTATTTGTTCATGAAGTATTGTTTTTTAATCAATATATCTCTTTTAAATTTTTGTAAATTTACCTCATTACATTTTATTAATGTTACTTTAATTATCTCTTTAGTTCCATTCAAATGAAAGTATGTCATGATCCTGGTTAGTCTAGTCTTCAAATGTATAGAAAGTTTGAAAACCATCATCATATAACCCAAAAAAGAATTATAAACACCTTAAAGAGTTAAAGAGTTATATATTCCCAAACCAAAAGAGCCATTTACCTCTCCAGGTGTCCACTCCTTAAGAAAATTAGTTACCATGTTTTCCCATTATAATATTTTTGTGTGAGTGCTTAAAACAGGAATAAAAATTATTTACCAGGGAAGGTACCAATGGAAAAACATAAGATATAATTAATATTATATTTTATAGAAATAAATTTATGAAGATAAATTATCTTGAATTCAGGAGGTTAACCATTTGACCCAGATTTATTTTTTACTAGTCGTAGATATTTTTCACCACTCTTTATTCAGGACACATTACCCTTAAGAGAATCATATACAAACTCTCAATGGGAAAGGTTAAAATTTATTCTAATATTTATACCACTTGAAAAAATTCAAATAATTTACATTATATAAATCCTTACCTAAATATTCTCCCAAAATTATAAATAGGTAATGGGATAAAGAGTCACTATGTCAAAGACCTCTTGATGAATTAAAGAGGCCATCTACAATGCCATTAATTAGGACACAATACATGGGAGTAGAGAAATAATGTTTAACTCAATCATGAAAGGAAATAGATAATTTAAACATATTCATGATTTTGAAGTTAAAAATATAGTTAACCATATCATATATATTACTAATATTGATCTTGATGATCAATAATTATTCATTATTTAGCTTCATTATATTTAAAAGGTTATGAATGGTAACTACTTCATCCAATTTTTTTATTGTTAAAACAAAATTTGATTTTTTTATATAAGGAAAATATTTATTCTATTTTACAAAGCTTTATAAATGATTTTATAAATTGTAATATGCAAGGCTATGAGACTAAAGCTACCCATAGAATCTACATTGGCATTCTTTGGTATCAAAGCTAGGAAAATTAAATTAGAATATACAAATAATTTATTAATGGAAATATATTCATTAATTACCCTAAAAATGACCTTTTTAAATATATCACAAAAATTATTAACGAATACAGAACGGAAGTAGTCAAGCCCCATGGCTTTGTCACTCTCCATACCCCAAAGGGAAATTTGGACTTCATCTTATGAAAATTAATTCATTAACTCTCCATTATGATTATTATTATTAATAATTGGACTAATATTAAAAAATTTATTTTTTTAATTATCTAATTCAATGGAAAAATTATTTATAAGGTTTTCAAATAAATTTACTACCTCATTTTTAATGTCATCCAAGTCTTTAATGATAGCACCTAAGTTGATTTTTTTAATTATTTGTAAACTATGGGTTTTGAAATGGCCCCAGAACCTTATACATTTTTAATGAGATATTTCAATAAAGATAACATAAAATAAACATACACCATACTTAAACAATATAACATGCCTCGTTAATCCAAAGAAATAACCAACAAAACAACAACATGATGAAAAAGATAAAACATAGATTGAATTATTCTTATGTTTGATTTTATTATTATAAAAACACTCATATTCATTTATATATGAAATATCTGATATATAATATTCATAATTTAAGGTTTAAAAACAATAATTAGGAGTTTTAGGGAATTTATTGCTCTTCATCCAAATAAATGTTATCATTAAACTAAAAATAATTTGAAAAAATTAAGTGATGTTGGATAGAAGATCCCACCTTATTTAGAATAATACCTAGTTGAACCATTGTAGAGATGTATATTTTTCCAATCCAACTAACATCCTTATATCCATTATTCATTTTATAACCCTGAAGTCTAACAATCACCAATTAATGTTTAAAAAAATATATGATCTTCCCTCAATCCTCCTTTAGTCAACCTTAGTTTCCATTTATGTGTATCTAAGGGTTAGGTATGCCTGACCTCTACCTCAAGATCATCCTTTAAATCTATGAATCTAAAATTTGAAAAATTATTTATAATTTGACCCAATTTTTGACATCCATAACACTGTATGGTGGTATTTTCAGAGTCTAGTTGTTGAATCCATTTTAAAATGCTTATATGGATATTAATACATTGTTATCATGTAATAAAAATTCCCTTAAAATCATCTATTGCTTATTTTCTGATGTTTATTTTAACTTTTAAATTATGCTCAATTTTATCATCCATGTGTAGGGATATACCAATGAATTATCCTGATTTTGTGAATATATGTTCTCCTAAAAAAGATAATTGGGAGAGTGTAGAGATTGACCCAAAAATGGATTGATTATATGTTTTATTTATGGGGATTGAATCCAGTTGACCATGGTTTGATAAAAATTCACTTGTGTCCTAAAAACCCATTATCAATATTTTCCACAACATTTTTTCTATCCTCAATATAATTAAAAGTTACGGTATATAAATATTAGGAAGTAATGTGACTTGAAACTCTTTATCTATCCAAATATTCTTGATATATTACCTTTCCTCTTCCATATTTTGTGTTATTAATTGAACCTCATAAATTATATTAGAATTATCTAAATCATTATGATCTAACCCAAATATTTTTTCTTGGATTGATATTTACAATGTAGATACACCATACTATATAGTAATTCATTTAAATGATTCCTTTGAGTGTCCACTAGTATCACTAAATTATTATATAACATATATCTTCAAGTAACCATCAACATCAGATAAGCCAATTTATAATTTGTGTTCTCAAAACATTTCCCTTAGTCTACCTTTGTATTGATCCATCACCTTTGGTTCTCATATTTATCCCTCTAGGGTCATTAATTTTTCACTCTAGTTTTCTTTCCCATAATATAATATAAATTTTTTACTTCCCTTATTGATATATCCATGTTTATTTCTTGTCTCTCCACTTTCATATTATTTCCAACATGATGAGATATATTATATGGACTAAATTAAACATACTATCATATTACAACCTATGTGGATATTTTAATTATAAACATTATTACATTAATGTGTAGTTATAATATATTTAAGTTATATTTTTTTAGTGTGATCTCCTTTCATCTAGTATAATATATATATTTTGTTTCTATAAAATCTCTTGTTTAATAAGAATAAAATTTAATTTATCATTCAACTCTTTTTTATGAAATAAGAAAGGCTCTATCATGACCAATAGTTTACACATAATACTTGATATTTTGAGTCTCACATTTTATGATAGATTTATCCATGATATTTCTCTAATAATCCTCTTTATTCTAAGTTTGAAGTTTTTGTGAAATAAATCTATGTTTTAAAGCCACAATATATATTCTAGTTATACCTCTAGGATCTTGTTCCATCCATCATTATTTAATGATATCCATTAATTTTGGATACTTAAGGCACATTAATTCACATCTAAAATTTATTCATATCAGGAAAACATTATTTAAAATAGTGTGTGATTGGCATGTGATTAGATCCTGACACTTTTAAAAAAATAGAATATAGTATGTGGTTTTGAATTAACCACTTATTTGAAACCAAAAAGATATTTATATGCTTAGTTGTGTTTCCAACACCAATTCTTTGGTTAGGTGAATTAAATAAACCTTTTTTTGTTCTAAGTGCAAAGTATTTTTATCACTAACAAAATTTTAGAAATTAATTTTAGATTTAGTATTTTATTGATTTCCTCCTCTTTTTTCATTATCTCTGAGAATATAATTAAAGTAACTAATTATAAGGAAACCCCCATTTTTGTATAAATTTAGGACCCCCAAAATGTCCCTCCACATAGACATATTTATAATATGATTGGATGGTTTGTAAACCTTGAAGATAACGAGCATTTTTTCCCTTAGACTAAATACTTTTAGACTATAATAATTGTTAAAATTCACTATGAAGGAAGCCATCATTGAATTTGTAGAGTAATAAATTAACCCCACTGATTCTCTCTCAAATTTTATATCCATTGAATAATGTGATTTTAATTTCATGGAGCATTTATAATTAAAAATATTTTATAGGAGTTTAGTATCCTAAATAAAAACTATCTCTAAGGAATCATTTTTGAATTGATTCTCATATAGTCTCCATTTAATAGGGGATTACAACACCCTAACATTGCATTATAGAATACCCCTAAAAACATGATAATGTTTATTACTAAGAAAGTTAAAATGTAGGTTCATAACTTAGATGAAACTATAGAACAAGCACATCACTCGTTATTTTCTATTTGAATGATTATCCATTAAAACAAAAACTTAAGTGTAAAAAACATTCATTGTTTTTGTATGATTAAAAAAATTCAAAAATAAAAAAATATAAATAAGATAAATTGGGAAAGACAATATAAAAACCATGAGTTCATCTCTATATAAATATAAAATCATTCATAACTATTTTCATTTACATTTGATAATTATTTATAGACATAAAACATTCAGCCACTTTACACCCTAGCCTTTAATTTATTATTTCAAAGGATATTTTTCATACTTTAAATTATTTTGAAATAAATACAGATTCCAAATATATAAATAATGATATCCATTAAATAAAATGTTATACATAACACACTGTTCATACAATTACATTCATGATTTTATAACCATACGTCTACTACTGACACTTTCCTAGATTTAAAATGATGTCTCATGAAAACATGAAGTGATAGTAATTACGATTACTTTTCAATCTATTAGAATTTATTATGCTAAATGGTCGGTCCTAAAACATTGCTTGTAGTAATAGCTCTAGGTTTTGTGTACTAATTTGCACCTCTTCCACCCTACATATCCTCCCTTTTGATTTTTTAACTAAGAATCATTTTAGCATACCACCCTTACATGTTTTAAATAGATTGGAATAATGGGGATGCTAATTTTTATAGGGTTGTAACCATCCTGTCCTTGTGCCTAATGTTTATGGCATTCACTAGTTCATAATAGTTATAAATTTACAAAACAAAGAAATTTTCAGTACCTAATGAGATGAAAGATGCATGGAGTGCATTGTAGGAACTAAAGTAGACTAAAAATAATGTGGTAAAATAAGATGGTACCTAATGCAATAGGATGATACTAAAAAACAAGATGGTGTCATGAAAATCATCGTTAAAGATGATGTAGATGTATATTCAAGTGTTGGAGGTTACTAGGGAACTATTTTAGTTGCCTTTTTATTTTATAGTTATTGTTTGAGTGGGGCAAGTGGAATGAAATGAAGCATGTTAATAATCTCATAAATGGGTCTATCTAGATGTATAATATTTTGATTACAATGATTCCCATCTATAAGGGAATCTTAAACCATGATGATTAATATGTGTAAAGAAGATTTTCACTACATGATGTTTTAAACATCTTTATCCTATACGATAAACATGATGGAATTATTTTTTGTCACCCTATTGTTAATGAATTATATCATTTTGTCAACCTATTTTTGTAACATTACATCTACATGTTATTAAACATGTCTCTGAGCATCTCATTTTACAATGTGTAAAAACCTTCCATATCATGTATCTTTATCTGGAAGACCCATTGAGGGTAGCATTTATTTATTCTAGGGTGGATGTGAGATATCACATAGATACCTTTAATATTTCCTACTTGGAAAAGTTATTTAGTACCTCACTCAAATTATCACACAACTATTATTTCCAATTGATAACTATGAGTAATCTAGTAGCTTGATATGTAATAGAGTCTATGACCAAATGATTAATCTACTAGTGTCTCATTTTAAAGATCTTAAATATTATATCTATTTTGGCCTTGAAGTGTTATCCCTAAATTTGGAGATTTTGTAGTTTATTTTTATGTACCTAGTGATTTGAGATTTGATAGATTAAGGAATTGAATAATTTATAGTCAAACATAACGTAGGTTTCATTAACTTGAGTGACCAAATTTGGACAAGTGTCATCTATGATTTCGTGAGCCTTGATTAACTACACGTACAATTATACATTTTATTCCCATAGATTGAGGTCATATTTTTACATTTTCATTACATTTTTTGAGATGGATTCATGTAAAGAAACACTTCCCTCAATTTTATTTGCTATGGTGAGTTTATTCACATATAGTGAAGCTTCTTGGATTGTCATGGCTAAAACTATGTTAATTGTATTGGATCCTTGAATTTTATTTCAACTACATGTGATGAAGTGATAGTATTTTTAAGTTGAGATTTACTGTTGTGGTTCTGCATCCCTTATTATGGTAATTTCTATTGGACACCTGGAGGTATATATTGCAAAAGCCAAAAAATTCATGATAACAATACTTGTTATCTAAACACTTCTACCTATGCATACAACATAGTGATGAATTATGTAACATGTGATGCTTTGGATAGACCAAGAAGTCATATTTTATTGTCATATTAAATTTTAGTGACCACTTAATGTGGTGGGAGGTATGAAAAGACATTAGTGGGCATCCTTAGATGTAACACAATAAGCACATGTAATTCATTCCATTATTGATTAAATTGGACCAACGTTGAATAATATTTCTTTTTTATGGTTCATAAAATATTATGCAAGGCATTGAAAGGGAAAAAATATCTATTATGTTTAACATTTCCATTAAGAGATGTCCACTAGGTGAAGTATAGAAATGATTTCAGGAACTAATTTCAAAAGTCTACGATGCACCTAAAATTATATTTTCCATGTTGGTATTAAACTTAGCTAATATAAAATTGAAATAATATAAACCCTCGTATAGTCAAATCATGTAGTAATCAATTTTGATAATGCCTTTAATCATTTTTAACACTTTTAGCATTTTGACACAATATCATTATACTAAAGTACTTTATTGAATTAATGAGGATTCCCATATATCTTAAAACATATTTTTTGCATGTGTCTAAATGAATTAAATGGTTCTTTGATTTTTATGATAGGAGGAATTTACCTTAGGATGGAAGTGTTGCCACCCTTTCCATTAGTGTTGCATTGATGTAGATGGTAACATCTTTGGATAAAATAATTTTCAGCTCATGATATGTAATTATGTATATCATCAACAATTCATCTAGATATCACAAATTTGGAGCATTTATTAAGATCTTAAAACTGAAAACTCAAGGTTGTTATTTCATAGCTAAATCCCTTGGTTACAATATAGAAAGTAGTTCTAGTTTGAGAAAAACTATATTTGTGGCCTTTAAAATGAAAGGGGTTTGGAACATGGTACCTTACCTATCTCAATACTAGGATAAATCACATCTCTTACTTTTGTTTGTTTCTCAAGGATACCAAAATGTGTGATCGACAAATAAATGTTTGTCTTTAAACCCTTTATAGATTAAGATATATGAAATATGTATTGTTAACAAGTATTCACTTTGTTTATTAATGATCAAATCCTAGGGGGTATTGTTATCAATGGATTGCAATGGAATATCATTATATATGCATTCTCTTGTATATATTTTCTCATGTACACCCATATGACATATGCAATGAATTTTTAGAGCTCTTGTTTAGGTGTTATTTTATCTGATTTAAATACCATTAGTTGTTGTGAAGTGTTGTTATAATTTTGACAGATATGTGCATTGCTTTATCCTATCAGATTTATTGATTTGACAAATCATCTTTTCATTTCTAATGACTTTACCTTATCTTTATTTACATGAGTCTGACACACTAATCTACTTTGAAAAAGATGTAATTTTGGAATTGATTTATCATTAAATGTTTTGTGAGTGACCATTTTTTGCCTATCATCCATGCAATTTTTTAAAGTGATTCATTTTCAAACATAATTGATTGAACCCATGTTTAATAGTCTTTATCTTCCTCTTCTCATTATTGTGATGCTTTATTTTCATACTCTCTGATGTTTATTTTTTAAATTGTGGTATAATTTTTTGAGATATAAAATCTTATTGTACATAAATACACTAAAATTATAATAAAAATGAGAATAAATAGAAAATATAAAAAAAACTCCTAACCACATGTTGTTACTTGGAACCCACTCAAAATTTTTAACATGAGATTAGAGGTTATTATAAGTAAGTCTTATGCTTAAATTTATTTACACACAATCAAAGGATTGTTCATTTAAGGCCCCTTACAACTATTTTTCCTTATTGTGATACTTTGTGGATGACATATCGCCCTTTCCAAAAAGTGCGAAGTTTACCTAGATGTGAATGAAATATAATATAATACAATAATATTGTCTATTTTAGATAAAAATATTTAGATTTCATATTATTATCATGCAATGATTATTGACTCTAAGTATTTGTTTCATATGTGTAAGCCTCTATCTACCTAGTTTCCTCCATGTTAGTTTTATCTAGCATTCTTTACTAAGGTGAATAGTGATCTCCCTATTACATTATTAATTTAATTCATAGACTAAGAACTATATATACATAACAAATTTTACTCCATATACCATCTAGAAACGAGTAAACTCTATTTAATTATTATAATGTATATTGTATTACCATAGATTCATAATAATTTGATCATCCCAATCATATATCTACACATTATAGTGTATATTTCTATAAGCATCTTCTTTAGGACATTATTAGATGCTTATACCAATCCATTACCTTTAAGATGATAGCACGTGATAATATTATGTGATATCATAAATTTTTATGTAATAATATTAATAATATTATTGAGAAAGTGTGCTCTTCTATAGCTAAACAACTTCACAAGACATCTAAACTTGGGGATGATGATCTCATACAATAATTTGAATTTATATCTAGCATTGTAGATTTATGTCATAGTACATTCTACCTAATCTATAAATTAACTAGTCATACTAACTATATACTAGGCATGAATCCATTGGCTTGATAGATTAATACATCTTAAAAAGTTAATTCCCCATTGCTAAAAAGGTTTCAATACTAGAATTTAGTTTAGAGGAATTTCATACATTTTTTTCGGCCTTCTAACTATTTTAGAAATGCCATAGTTTTTTATAACTTGATACATATCTTGGAATAAAGTATTACAAAAATACCAATTTATAATATATTTATCATTGTTGATTATCCTCCACAATGTCTTCCTATGATCTTATGATGTAACTCCTCTAGCAATTATGGTCACTCATAATTCAAGGCCAGTATGTGGAACACATGATCCTTACCCATATTAAATATAAGCACATTAATATTACTGAATCATATAGCTTGGGTGAATATATACATTTTGTCTTTTTGAATGTAGTGCATAAAAAAAATTAATTATTTCATCAAATTGGCTATATATTCCATATAATTTTAAATTGTAGAGACTAAAAATAAGTGTGTATCAAGTTACTCATCTTGAAATTATTTTGGATCCTTAGGATTCCTTATTTCACTAAGATGATCTAATCCCACATTTTCTCTTCTCTATTTAACGTTGATATTAAACTATAATTATTTAAGTTTCATTACCCACTGGATATCCTTCCACCTAGCATGGGTTTAATCACCAAATATCACATATCTTAGTGATATTTAAATAATTAAAATGGTGTTACTAAGAGTAAATTTTAGTTTTTTTGTATTGAAAACACCATAGCTAGTTCCTTTCACTTTGTAGTAGTGTATTTGTTATCTGTTTCTAACAATTTCCTTTCTGAAAAGAATGGGTTAATCCAAATCTCAATTTCATAGATGATCTAATATAGATCATATTGTGGTTCTATAAATATATAAATAAACATCCAATTTATATTTACTAATATTGAGGTAGTTACCAACCTCTACATTCAATCCACAAAAGATGTTTGACACTGAACATTCCATCCAAACTTTGTATCTTTGCACAATAAACTCTCCATTGGATCGGATATAGTTGGATACCCTTTGATGAAATTAAAATAATATCTTGTATGTATGAATAAAGATTGCACTTAAACATAAATTATATGAGTTGTAATACTTATAATGACTATGATTTTATACTATAAATAACCAAAATATTTTTACTGTATACTATGTGACCCAATATAACACCAATGACATAAAAAATAAACTCTTTATCAAATTCAACATAATGCAAAAAGATTAACATAATTATAAAATGAGTCATAAATTATGCATGTGTTGATTAAATAAATATAATAAATCATAATCAACAAGTTAAACTTACATAAAAATGAATGAAATATTTATCATAGTAACCACAACCCTAGAGAATATATCATGATAATTTTTCCAACAAAATTTTATTACCTTATATATAAAGGAGACCCATTCCATTTCAAATGTGGTTTTATTATAATATTCGTATGATATGTACATTAAGGTAGCCATTGAAGTCACTTTCAAAGGAATGAACTTTATTTCCTATAACAAACTCCATAACATTATTTATGTACAGAATTAGATATGTGTAATTAACAAATAAATAATTAAATATTATGTAGTCATAAAATAATTGAATTTTCATTGAATTATTTTGTTAAACCACCATTAGAATTATACTTACTACATATTATACTAAGTAAAAAATTCTTGCTTCCTAAATCCAGTCAATTTCATCCTTAAGTTTAAGCTTTATATTGGCATTTATCATATATGGGAGATTCTTGATATGTGATGCACACTATTTGTGTTATATTTTCATCTCTCCCAATGAAGGGTGTAAATCCTTGACCTCAAAATAATTATTAGAAACACATCCTGATAATATCTCAATTAATAAAGAGCTTTGGATATCTCTTGATGTGTCCAATAGTCACACAAAGTTGTAAACCTTTTTACAGACTCAATAGTAATGTTGTCTATTAAATTATTTTATGGTTATTGATATATCCTATTGGACCCACCTAAAATAGGGTCTGATAATGTCCATATCTCTTATTACTCTTAAATTTTTAAATTTCTCAGCTGTGCAAATTTAGATTGCTATATGATTTTGTATTTGGGTGCCTCTACCTCTTGTTGACATTCAAATAAACCCTTCAAAACTAGGTCCTCATCATTTTCATTGGAATATTGTTATTATTTATTATGAGTGATCCTATTTTATGTTTTCCAAAAAAAATTATTTATATTTACTGTACTTATAATTTTAGAGAGTTACATTCAAGTCTATGGCTACTTCTTCTTGTGAATAAAAGGCATGCACATTTCTTATATCTTATGCCGACCCATGCCATAAAAATATCTTTATATTTTAAAAATATTTCTACACAATGGGATCCTCATCACGTAAAAAAATATTTTAAGAAATTACTGCTTCAATTATGGCCAAGTTTTAGTTTCCCACCTATGTTCCTAGTACATGTACTAAGTTATTGGAAGAGGTGTGATGGTATAGCGAAATACTTGTACCTAGTATTTGGGTTTTGCACCTTCCAAATAACATGCATATACAAATATATGAATATTTAATTAAGGTAAATATACTTCTTATAATAATGACCACTAACTCATGATCATATGCATTATTTCAAATTAACCTAGCAATAATTTATAAGCTTCTTCCTAATACAACTAGTTTGACTTGTGAACTACCCACCATGTGGAAATAATAACCTCTAGTTTATAATTTAATGCACTAACTCCTTAGTCTATATTTGGAACAAGTTATTCCAATCTATAAATAAACTGGCCCAAATCATCATTTCTAAAGTATTAGGATAATTTTATTTTTATAGAAAAAACCATTCACCTTGGTCTCACCTCACGACATCCACTTACCCAATTTCAAATATGTATATCTAAATAAAATCTAATAAAAGTCATAATATCTCAAGGTAGAATAAAATCCCAAGTTGGTGACAACACATATGACAACTTAAACTCCCCTATATGAAACTATGGACTTGTTCTTTTCTTATCACAATTTTAGATGAATGCTACTCTATTTTTTGTAACTATAGAAGTGGTGTTGTATATGGATGCAAAATTTTTAATTGTTGAGTTTGTAGTGCATTGTGATTAGGATTTTCCTAATATTTAAACCTACCAATATCCATATATTTATATGTTGATTCTAGCTCTTTAGGAATGATATAAGACTTGATCTCATATTTATTCAATTATATAATGATAATTGTGTCCCTTTGGTGGGCCTCCAACTAATGTGTTGATGCTCATCTGACCATCATATGCCCATTTTTAGAGATAAAAAATGGATAGTGTGTTTCATCAATATTCATACTTATGACTTTGAATTCACCTCACAAGCTTAGATTAACATCTTTGATTTCTACATCACCTAGTCACCCAATAGCTCTACCCTTCAGTAGTCTATGATACTCAACATAAATAAGTTGTAATTGAGATTAATTAATCTAATGCCATCCCATGTTGACTAAGTAATCATATAAATACTCTACTTCTAAAGTTAAATTCAAAAATTATAACTTCATGCACCCTTATAATTTGACATTGATTCTGAAATCAACATCCCACGGATTATTTTGTTTTGCATACCATACCACCTTATCAGTGCATTTACAACCTCTTTGTGAATAGTGTAAACTATTATGAAGGAGGTTTTTGATGTTTTAAGTTGTGTCTTCCTTTCATAGATTACTAGATTAATAATATCTATCAATCATTAACAACACCATACTTTCTCATGAAGCACATAAGTTGATAATACATCTCCGTGCCAATGACTATAACATTACATTTAGACATAGTCTTATGTTTTATATAGTATAATACATAGTCTCCCTGATACATCATATTCTTTACCATTGTAAGGTCTAGATATTTATCATGTTATACCTTTATAATATGGTGATCTTGATTCATACTTACAGATGTAAATATTTTCATTATGTGTTGATCGTAGGTGACTAATTGCATGAAAATAAGATCATTTGGGTATGAAATCACCATATTTACATTTTGGACCATTTTTTTTCATTTTTATAACATAGGTAAATATTTTGTGTGATATTGCCATTAAACCATAAAATATGAATAATAGACCTATCTATACAATTTAGTTGTAAAATTCTATGAAAAGTGATTACATTCTTCATAAAGATAAAATATGGTATGTTACCAACCCTATATTTCATCTAGTCTATGATTAATTTCTTAGTATATACCTTGGTACCCACTTCTATATCCGCTTTATTTATAATGAAAATTTAAACCTTGTTTTTGGTAGCCATCACATCCCGCATACATTCTTGAAGGAGTAAATGGAGCCCATCCTATTTAATTTGTTAGATTGACACAATATTGCAACCTAATATGCCATAAATCTAATAATGACATGAGGTTTGGAACTATCTAAAAGAATATTAAGTCATTGTTTCCATATTTATATCTAGATTTAAAAACCTTTATTTCACAAAGGAAATTTATTGTGCCACTACTACAAAGACATTCTTGGTGATATATTCCATAGATTCTTCAAGTGTTTGATAATTTTTATCTTCATGTTTGTGAAACTTGTCTAAATTAAATTATAGATTTTTAATATCTTAAATTTACTTTTTTATGAGATGACATCTCACATTTCTATGCCCTACTACATGCAAAAACTCACAACAATGTTTTTAACCCTTGGGTAGTGATTCCTATCATGCCCCTATTTTTCATACGTCATACACTAGAGTCATATTATAGGATTATAAATTTCATTTGTATTATCTATATTACATTAAAAAACTATATTTGGATCAGTTTTTATAGTAGGCTACAAACTATCCCCATAGTAATTTATATATTCTACTCAGAGCGTAGTTTTTAGAGTTTCCACCATATTAGTCTACTAAGTTTCAAAAATCTAGTAATATAAGGTTGTAACCCTTATAGAAATAATGTTCATATATATATATATATACATATATATATATATATATATATATATATATATATATATATACATACATATATATATATATATATATATATATATATATATATATATATATATATATATATAAAGTCTATCATATTCATAACATCATAAAACATGGAGTAATAGTCCCATATTGATTTTCTTAATTTTTGGTGAATCTCTTTCAAGTCTTTGATTATTTGAATCACAAATTTACTTATTCTAAATTCACATATAGAATGATATTTAACTTCTTTAAGGCCTAATTTTAAATTATCAATTTTATACATGAATTCTAGAGTTATGTTTGATAAGGCTCATATGAGCTCACACTTCTTCACATCATCCCAATTTTGCCTCTAACCTTTCATTTCATCCTACAAGTTGAAATGGATTATTTTGGGTCAAAATTCACATCATATGGCTTCAAGGTGAAAAAAAATCATGTAGTGAGAGCCATGTTTCTTCTTCTTGTACCCAAAACCACTTTTCTTTGTAGACTAGATTTTATTGGTATCTTAAAAGTTTTTGTGATTAAATAATAGACACCCTTAATTCATTTTCGTCTAACACTTTCTTAGTCTTTATTAAATTCTAAAAATTGATCTGTGAAATAGATAAACCATTTATTATATTTACCAACTTCTAAAAATATTATTCTTCTCTGTATTTATAAAATAGGCAAAAGGGATTACTTCCTTGAAATGAATGATCCTTGTCCTTGATTTTTTCATCATTTGAAATTGGACATAATTTAATCCTATGAATTTGAATTAATTATTCAAAATATTGTTCCTTTTCTTCTCAAAGAAATATTATCACTTGGAAATGTGACCTAAAAATGCCTTATAACTACTCTACATGCTCCTCTTTTATCTTTAGACTCTAATTTTGATTGTTTTATTTCATATTCTTTGAATCCCTTCTACAATATCTATCCATATTTGTGCTCTTTCTCTATTACCTTCTCCTCTTTCTATCCCTCTCATTCCATCGTCTTCATAATCGTAATAATATATATCCCCTCTCTAAGATCCCGTTCCATCTTTATCCTATAATATTTTTACTCCATTTCAACTCATAGATGCATTTAGATTGTTTTGTATATTCTATCTGGTTTGTAGTCACATGTCCCACTCAATCCTAAAAATTCTCTTCTCATTATGTTTATTTGTGCCCTTCATATTATAGGTTCAATTTCAAGTTTATCCTCTTATATATTAATAATTTAATTATTTATTTCATGCATCACCATAATTCCCTAATGAAATACTCCATGTTAATCAGAACAGGCACCATGGCCTTTTATACAATTTTTTTTAAGATAGAGTAGGTAGTCACTACATAAATTTAACCTTGCTGCCTATTTTGTATAAATATTTTGTAAAATTAAATTTAATGTATTGTTGCATGACAAATTAAATGATATATATGTCATTAGTGTTTATGTAATGGTTTATCACAGGCATCCAATCTATATTTAGGTTTTACAATTTTTCTATCTTTTCCTCAATCCAAACAAAATGTTATGTTTGTGTCAACCTAAAGAAATATTATTAAATTGTTGAAAACAATGTAGCTAGAAAAAAAGACAACTTTCACCAAAATATTTTCTACAAGTCATCATATATATGTTTAGTCATAACCTCTCTCACAGAACTAGCCATCGTTTCAAATCCATGTATACAGGTAACCATCTAAAAATGTTTCAATATTCAATGCTCACTTTACCATTGTTAGTATAAGTTCATAGAAAACCCATCAAAACATGTTAATTTTCATTACATTAGATGAATTAAAATACAAATTCAAAACTCAAGAAAAACGATAGAACAAATAAAACATTCACTTTATTTAATTATAATAATTATACATAAAAACATAGAATTAAATGTGGATTACATTCTTTATTATAATAATAGATGGCACACTTTTCATGCATTTACACACTAATATTTTACATCCCTAAATCGACTATGAACATTTATAATTTGTGTTTTTCAAACAACTATGGCTTTCCACGAGTGGATCAATCTCTCTTATCAAGGTTTAATCAATTTTAATACTAATAAAATTCTTTCACATGTTTCCCCTAAGCTATTTAGTGTTGCAACATCACCGTGAAGAAGATTTTCCACACCAATCGAAGTTAGGGAGTAACTATTCGAAAACTCAAAAAGGTAAAGTGAACAACCCAATCCAAGGAGAGATTGACCCAATCCAAGGAGACATTGGTTGTAGATACTTATAGATCAAATTAAACCCCCTGAAAGATATTACACACAGCGAGATTGCTATTGAATGTTAGGGCTCTCCACTTAGAATTTCGGTTCCTCTTTCAAAACCCTTTATCCTAAGAATCATTTTTGGTTTAATACCAGCAGTTTGAACTACTTGTTCGTAACCTTTTTTTCCTTAATAAAATGGGAAACAAAACTCATATTATTGTTTAAAGAAACCAAAAAAAAACTTATTAAACTGTTAATTTACTTTTCTTTTAAATTGAAGATGGGACTATCAAAATCTTTCGCAAAAATTAATCTACCGATTGATATCCGTATATAAATAAATCAACTATCTTCGATTTAATATCAAGACTAAAAGGTATTCAGAATTAACCTTGAGCACACGGACAAATTATTGAAAAAGTATCTTATTTTGAATGGTAAAATTGTTCATATATTCACTGTTTTATGATTTCAATTTGTTTATTATTTAATTGTTTTATTATTTCATTGTTGGTAAATACGCATATCAAGCTTACGGCTAAAGATTGAAACATATTTGAATACATGAAAACGTATTGCTAATAAAAAGCTGGAATACTTTTTTTTTATGTATACGTAGTACAGCAAACATACAAGAAACAATTTTACGTTTGTGGAAACAATTTAAAACAACTCTATTTCAAGAAATTCGAAAGAGAACGTTGCCTACCATATCATATTACAAAGAACGATGGCAGGGCAATTATTGTCCTTAATGTACATTTCTTACAATTTTTAATTGTAGGATATAAAATAATATCTTGAATATAAAAATTATTTAAAATATATTATTTTTATATTAAATAAATAATGTTTAATCAGATTTTAATATAGATTTTTTTTTTTTTTTTAAATATTTTTTGGGGTTATGGTGAAGCTTTACAAAAATCTTCTCAAATAGAGTTAAATCACAATCTCCACATCCAATCTTAAATTTGGTTGAATATACAACTGTTTGGTTGAATATACAATCAAATAGTAAATAACATTTAGAATAAAATAAATTAATGAGTCAACATTTTATTATATAAATTTTTACACAAATTTTAATAAAATATTTCTCCCAAACATTTTAATTTTAATTTTAATTTTATTCTTTATAAATTATACAAACCAAAAATTAGTTACTAAAAAATATTATATAAAGCAACTAATTTTATATTTGAACTAAAAATGTATGTTATAAACAATTAAGAAATTCGAACTCTCCATTTCAGCAACTTTCTTCCCAAATGAAACCCTTTTCTATAATTTCAAATAGTTATAATGTTTTTTAGTTTTTATATATATAATAGTTTTATGTATTTTTAAACCAATTAATATATTAAAAAGAATATTATTGACATTCAAGTCAAGAGTGATACGGCCATCAATTTTTTGTCCGACGTATAACCAACACAGCTAAACGTATAACACTCGGAACACAGTCAAATTGTTAAAGTAAAGAATCGGCTAACATAATCACAATATAAACCTACAAATTACAAATATGTTCTTAATGTTAGAAACTAAGCCATCAAAAAAACCTGCGAGCATTAAGATACATACAGTACGAACAGTTATTGAAGACTAAGCCATTCCAAATATGGAAGACAGAAAAAACAACAAACACCGTGAAGGTAGTTGACAACCAAATTACGATGGCGGGAAACAATGAAAGTATTGAATGACCCTTGACACAACAGCATTAACAAATCCTGGATTTAAGCCTACTTGTAAGAAGATATAATAGATGGGGTCGGAGAAGCATTCCCTGTCAGTATATGCCTTCTGTACAGGAGAATATGCTACAATGCTCTGAAGCTTCCCTGGAAAAAGGATGCCTTCCATGATGGTCGTTTACTGACAACAAAAAATTCTACCAGACTAGGAGGAAAAATTAATTTCCTTGCTGCTCTCATCTCATTTAGTTTACCATACTTTATAATCAGTCCCTCCACGATTGTTTAGGGAGATAAAGGTTAAGGCATAATTTTCTATTACAATTTTAATGTTGTAAGATCCTTAAGCACACAAAACAGGAGAAAAAAGAAAAATTAAATTAATACATAAATAATAAACTACTCTTTATTGAATGTTTCCACAGTCAAATATAGTTATACTATATTACAATAATGTTAGTACATTATAATAAATAGCTTTTTACCAATTGAGTGTAAATATTAATGTTCAATAGTGGTTAAGAATAACTAATAATACTTACAAAATCGTAACACAAAATGGTAGAGATCAAAACCACGCTAGACAGTAGGTGGTCGTACACATTTATTTCCACTAAAGTGAACATAAATTTATTCCACTGGACTCCAGAACAACCATATATATAAATGCATAATTTTTTTAATAATACATGTTTAAACAAAATTTATTAATTCCTACTCCACCTACACAAACATTAATATTGTACGGGACCTCTTTTTAGACAAACAGTGTGATATTACCCTGACATTTTATTTGAAGGATTAAAATGCAGAGCTACATATATGATGCCCTTGCCAGATTGGACTTCCAGTGGAAATGGAACAAAAGTGACGATAAGTTCAACTTACTTAACATTTCCTTCACCTTCGAAAACTCCCCAACTGAGTCGTTGCAGTATGTGATTAAAAGAGTAGAGAAAAGAATTACTCAGTGAATTACCTATCCTATTTCTTTACCAGGCATCTTCAAGGTTTAAACCAATTTTCTTTTTGTAGCCACTCTGTCTACTATTCTTATTGTCGGGCTTCTTCAAAAACTTCAAATGATATATGCTAGCAAAATTGCTTATATCCTTTTTATAGACTAATGGTAAGAAGACTCGAGGATTTCAAAAAGAAGCTTGCAATATTTGGTAGATTCCATATAACTAAAGAAGCATGGACATTATTGACATTTACAAATAAAATATTTGTCTTTACGCCATGAAAATAGTTCTAAGAATACTTTTCTATAAAATCTCTGTGAGAATAGATTTGTCAGTAAAACACAAGATTCCACATTCTTGTGATTACTCCAGTCCTATTCAAAACTAAGTGTACTTTATTTTCTAGACCATATAGAAAACCTTCGAAACTATAAACCCTTAAATAAAATAGGCTGATGAGTGGTTAAGTATTAGCCTTTCATTTAATGATCATAATTAATGATGGTTCCTTGTCATGATAAGTAGCAGCTAGCAGCCTCCCTTTGATGAAGCACTAGATGTAAAGATCATTTAAATTATTAGAGAAGGTATTGCCATTCTATAAAAAGAAAATTATTTTTTCCATGTTGAATATCATATTTCATTTTATAAATCAAATTTAATTTGTTACGTTTATTCATATATTTTATGTCACATATTTAAAAGTTGATGTTAGATGTTATGTTGTACAAAATGGGTTTGTAGGTTATAATAGTTTGGTGGAAAGATTGGTAATGGATTTGTGAAGTCACTCTAAAAAATTACATTCCTTTATTGAATTATGACACACTTTTTGTCACATTTGATTAAGCTTAACATAATAGAAGTATACTCTTCACAAAACATGGCTTCGTAAAGACAAATAGATATAGAATGCCAAAATCGATGCCAAATTTTCCCACTTTCTCATGTTTTTTATGTCTATTATTTATCTCGAAGTTCTTTGCTTGTTAAAGACCTAAGATTTCTGATGGTGATTTTGGCCTTATCCTAGACCATATAAATTTTCTCAATGGATTCATATTTTATCTAAGTCTTTTCAGGCAGAGCCTTTCAACAAGATAATGTCTCTCTTTGGGGACAATTCTTAGTGTTTGGCATACCTTGCTCTTTTATAGAATTTATATAAAACCATAATTATTTTTCAGTCAAGAAAGTCTAGAAACTCAATTAAATTCACAAGTTATGAATGTTCTCTTCAATTTGCTATTATTGATAAAATATTTGTAATATCCTTGATTTATTTTTAGATTCAATATTTAAGAAAATAAAATTTCTTTAAAATTTCATCATCTTTAAGAGCTCCTAATCCATTGAAGGAAAGTGCCCTGTACTATTGGCTGAATTTCCCCGTTCTTGTTATCATAAAGCACCCCTCCATTAAATGTCTAGATGTCAGCAAAACCTCTCTTACCACCACTTCTCCTCCCCTCCTCCTAACTAAAAAGATAGACCCTTCTATCGACTAAACGGCTTGTCCTCCCCTTCTCGAGTGAAGGGATAGACCATGCTGTCAACTAAGAAATAAAGAGTGAACAAAGAATTTTACAAATTTGTTACCGTAATGGCCATAAAAACCTACAAATTTCTTCTTAATATTAAAAAATGTCACGACAACTGGTTTTCCACATTTTAATCCTTCCCAGGATTAAAATGCATACATTTTCAACATTTATTCAATTCGAAAGTATTTAAAAAATTTAAGAGATAAAAAACCAGAGACAGCATTAAGTTACTTGACAAATACATTAAAGCAATCTATAATTTATTTATTTTAACTTGTATGTTACACGACAAAAGCAATTAAATTTTGAGAATTTTTAATAATATTTGTTGAAGTTTTTTTAATAATCTCTCTTTCCTTTCTCATCAATCATAAGTCGTCAATGATTTTGAATGTAATAAGTGAAGACGTATTACACAATATCCTTATTACAATGGATAATGCCGATCCTCAGAAGATGTAAGAGGCAATTTTAGGGTTTATAGGAAAATTCAAAACTCTACGTCACGGCTTTGAACATTACAATATATATGGTTAGACAGATGAATGCAAATCGTTATAAAATTTAGAAAAGCAAATTTTATTCATGACATACAACTACAGTAATATATTACAAGGAGCAATGGCAGAGCAATTCTCCTTTGGCAGGCAACAAAGAATGGAAAAGCCATTGATAGTTAAGGGCTTAAATGATACCTGCCAAAGGAGAGTCCCCCTGTAACCATTCCCTGCAACGTCTTTCATCGCATCTGGAGCATTGATGAATCCTTGAGATAAGATGGCTTGTAAGAAGATAGATTAGATGGGTTCGGAGAAGCATATCCTGTTAGTATATGCCTTCTCTAAAGGAGAATATGGTACAATGCTCTGAAGCTTCCCTGAAAAGAGGATGCTTGGTACCCTCGTCCTTTATTGACCACAAAAATAGCCCAGGCTATGAGAAGATATATATTAAAGTATAGCGATATGGATATTTATTTTCTTGGGCGTTCTCATTTCACTTATGTGACAAATTTTTATCTTCCGTTCCTTGACGGTAACTTAGGTAGATAGTAGTGAAGGCATAAAAATGCTTGTGCAATGCGAATATTGACAAACCAAAGAAGTGTCTTGTAAATGGTTCTAAAAGGAGTCGAGGCAAAACGTAAATAAGAGAATCTAAGAAGTTGTTTGAGGGAGAGGATTTTGGTATTGATTATTTTTTTGAATAAGATTAACAGATGTTAAGCAAGAAATTAGACAAAAACAATGGATAGAAAATACTCGCAATCAATCAAGAGTAAGCTATGATAAGGAATGTAATCTTTGCTTTTATTTAATGTTGACATAGATATATGCGTCATTTTTCATTGTTACATATTGATCAAAAGATAAAGGAGTCAAAAGCTAATGGTTTTGCAAGGATCACACTCTTGATAATGTATTAAAAGTTAGGTTCTGATATTCAATATTAGGAATTTCAAATTAATGAACCCAAATATTATCAAGACAATAGACAAATTTTTTGAAATAATAACATGTACTAATTCATATTGAATTATTCAAATAATTACAAACCATGCATAAATAAGCCTCAACTCAAAATTGGAGAGATATGCAATATTTAGCCCTCTAAAAATAATAAAACTTGACCTGCTATTTTTAACAGATGATATTTTTACTATATTTTGTATGCAAGAATATGTAGCTCTAAAAATCTCAAAAAATGAATTAAGCACTAAAATTAATCTATCAAACAAATACCAATTAAATTTCTAGATCAATTTAAAAAATAGGCAATTCCTAAAATTAGAAAAATACCAAAAATAATATTAAACTATAATTTTAGACCCTCAAATAGTCACGTATGGCCTTCAAAAATATTAAAAATATCTATAACTAAATAGGCAGGGTTATTATTATACCAAAAATTTTGTGAGTCATTTTGACATGAATATGAGCTCAAACAAAGCTACGAATCAAAAGTTATGGCCTGCAAAAGTTTGACCTCTTTTACTAAATCATTCTCCTCTTGTTGAAGCCAACTCAGATTCTACGAGTTACTCTTATTATACTTCTTGTTCTTATCAATCCTTTTAAGCCTTCATTATGTAATCCAAGTGTTATCATCCTATTATAACCCATTCCAATATACTAATTTTCTATCATAAATTCATTGCCATTTGTTTACTCTCTTCTTATCCATAACTTGCACTATCTTTTTTGTGTTCTTCTTTGGCACATGTTGTTGCCATTCTAATTATTTTTTGTTTTCGCCTTCACCATCTTTTTCACACAAATTATATAAATCCAAAACATTAAATACTAGAGAGATATCAAAATTATGTGGTAAGCTCACATCCTAAGCATTATCATTGCACTTTTTCACTATTATGCATGGTCAAATTATGTTGTACTTCAAATTATTATATATGTCTTTCAAAAATTTCTTTGTTTTCAAGCAAACATTTACCAAATCTCCTACATTTTTTTTTTACATTCTACTAACATCTACTACTACTTTATATTGTTCATTACTTTTTTGGAACTTTATTATTACTTCTTCTATTAATTATTTTATATGTTCTATAAATGCTTCTACATCATCACTAACTTATTCTCTAATTAGTAACTATACCAAATCTAAAACACTCATAATATTTCTCCTATAAAAAATAAAAAATATTCATTTATTATTGATCCATTCACTAAACTATTATATGCAAACTCATCTTGTGGTAAAACCATATGTCATTGCTTGGGCTTCCCTCCAACTATGCATCTAAATAAATTTCTCAAGCTCATGTTTACAACTTCTATTTGTGATACCAAATAATGAACCAAAATACTATCAAGATAATAAAACAACAATAGGTTAAACTTTTGATACAATCAATAGTATTGATTCATATTAAATGATTCAAATAATTACAAACCATGCCTAAATTATCGTCAATTTAGAATTAGTGCTGAAATACAAAATTTAAAACTCTATAAATAATAAAACTTTACTTGTTATTTTTATGAAATGTTATTTTTATGAAATTTCATTTTTAGTAAGTTTTATATGCAAGCATGCACATATTTAAAAATCTCTAAAAATAAACTAAACACCAAAATTAATTTATCAAATGAATATCAACTGAAGTTCAAGTTTAGTTACAAAAATAGATCATTTTTAAAATTAAAAAAATACTAAAAATATTATTAAACTACATTTTTGGACCCTTAGATGGTCATGTATCACCTTTAGAAAATATCAAAGATATGCATAACTTGTCAAGTTGAGTTATGTCTGCACTAAATAATTCTTGATGATAATTTTGGCATGAAACAAGGATTGAATGGAGCTATAGATCAAAAGTTATGGCCTACAGATGGTTGGCCTCTATTTATGTATCACAAATATTACCTTTTCAATGTTAGTCAATATGATTTTAGTATTGTCTAATCCCAATCCATTTTTTATTTAAGCTATTTAAGGTTGCCTTGAGTTATAAAAGTGATCAGTGTATCATGAGGAATTTTTGGATCCCATGTTAGGCCTATATATTATGTTCTATTTTGAGCCATAGACATTAGAAATTCAAGCAGCTTAAAGTTAACTCTATAAACTATAAGATGAATGTGACTAAGATCATCGTTGACCAAGCTAGATTTGACTCAAAATTTGGATTTAAGCATTATTTATCATATTTTGATAAAAATATATATTTTTAATCTAATTAATCAACATTTAGATATAATATTTTTTGTTTTCCCAATATATTTTGTATTTCTTAATGTAATCAACATATTTATTGATTTTATTGTTTTCCTATAATGTGTTGAATATAATGATTTCCTTTTTATTTAAATGAGATTATAAATAAAATGACATTTTTTTTCTCTAAAATATAACTAGGTATCAATTTAATACATTAATAAATTATAGTATTCAACTTTTGATTCAACATTAAATACATAGTCAATAATAGATTTCATAAAGTTACCTAACATAGACAATAGCCTTTATAACAAAATATTTTATTCAATGTAATAATATATCTGAATATACAGTAAATTGTTTAACCATGACTTTGAGCATACATTGGTATATCATGTACTAGAGGAAACTAACCCGAATCATCAACTAGAATAATAGATCCTTTACCAAGTCCATCATTTTTATTCATGAGTGCCATGTTCACACCCATTATGAAGTCCATCTTGAGTAGTGTTTTAACTAATTCCTATGAAGTATTGTGTTCATTAAATAGGTAATATGCATATTTTAGACATATTTACTCTCACATGTGTGAGAAGGATAAGTGAACTTGGGGAAATGTGTGTGTGTGTGTGTGTGTGTGTGTGTGTGTGTGTGTGTGTGTGGGTGTGTGGGTGTGTGGGTGTGTGTTCACATGCGTACGTGCGTGTGTGTGTGTGTGTGTGTGTGTGTGTGTGCGTGTGTGTGTGTGTGTGTGTGTTTGTGTGTGTGTGTGTGTGTGTGTGTGTGTGTGTGTGTGTGTGTGTGTGTGTGTGTGTGTGTGTGTGTGTGTGTGTGTGTGTGTGTGTGTGTGTGTGTGTGTGTGTGCGCGCGTGCGCGTGTGCGTGTGTGTGTGCGTGTGCGTGTGCGTGTGCATGTGCATGTGCTTGTGTGTGTGTGTGTGGGTATTTCTCAGTGTGTGTGTTTACACACACACACACACATAGATAAGTAAAATGTGTGGTTTGTTTTAATTATGGTGTTTTATTAGCCTCTTACCTATGTGTGTATGCATGTGCGTGCATGTGGTTTATTTCCATTTTGGAGTTTTATTTGACTCTTCTATATTTATAATATCATATTAGAGCCTATTCTGCAATCTCCATCTCATAATTGTCTTGGATCTATAATTTATTCTACATCATTGGTTTTAGAACTAATGGGAAAGAGATTTTCAAGTGATTTATAAACTTTTTTTCAAAATTTGATTGATCTCAAATTTAATTTGGAGACCCTTTAAGAAGGACAACATATTTTTAGAGTAGGTTAGATTGAAATATACTTCACCATTGGTCTATATGGCCCAAAAACACACAAATCAACTATTGACACAATATTGATTTCTAACAAGGATTATAATTTTTTTTAGGATCTTCCAAATGGTACCCAAGTAAATATCATATAATATGTATGATATATTATTTCTTGTTTTTTCATATTTTTATGTCCTTTCTACCAAAAGAATATATTTTAGGGTATCTAGTCTTTAAAAATCTATGATTTATTTCTTTTACAGTCTTTCAGTCCATAAATTTCTACCATGTGGCCTCAATGTACCACCATGATACCATATGTAAACCTATATTAAATTTTTTTGGCTATATATGTGTAAAAATGGACTTTATTTTTTTATTTTGTGTCTTTATAGCTATTATATCAACAATCATATATAGGTGTGATATACCTATAATGTCTTCATGACTTGGTTCAATTAATCATTATACTACTTATCCAACCATTGACACCATATTTTTACACACATTACTCTCTTAAGTACCACAAACCTTAACTCTAGGTTTTGGTTGAAATACCCCTTCTTTCATGAAACCACCATCAATCCCACTACTTGCATGTGGTTTGATTTAACTATAACCATGAGTATACTTCACCAACACCTATACTACTATAAAGGTTATAATGGGACCAAGGGATATCCTCTTTATCCCCAAGATTGTCCTATTTCTTGCTTAGGAAAATTTGGATCTACGTTCAGTTCAAAGGAAATTTATCATGAATGAGGAGGCTTAGGAGGTTTCTTATTTTTTATAATGAATTTACTTTTCTAATTTAGATGCGTTGAAGTTAAATTTTAATTTTTTGATTTCAAAAAACTTACTACTAAAATATTTGTTGTAGTGTAATACACATGATCACCTAAATCAAGCACCTTCTTGAGCTCATATCTTGCATTGTGTTGGGATATTTCACATTTTATACTATTTAAATTCAAATATTTTTTTTGTATGTACAAAAGAGGTGTGATCATTATTTCATTCTTACAACATTTTTTCTATAGTTTTTAGTATATAAAAAAAATTCATTGCCATGTAATGTAATTTAGAAATCTCAGATGCAACTTTTTTTGGTAGCTCAAATTTACATGCTATTACTTTTTGTTAATATTTTAAAGAGTTTCATAGTTTTAACATAGACTTAGTCCGTTTTAAGAAATAATTGTAGTTTGAATGAAAATTGGTATTTTATTTTTAAACTATAAATCATACCAATTTATAATGAATAGAAGTGTTACCTCATTCTCAGTAAGGATTGATATTCTTTCAATTATATAGATTTGGGATGGATTATTTCAAATATTTGTTTTTTTGACTAATTTATAATTTTAATTAGGGTTTCCTAATCTAGTTTAATTTTATGTGTAGGGATTTTTCTTTACATTCCATACTCACATTTCAATTGCTAAGTTCATCATGTGGGATTTTTAGGCACTCTCACTTGAGGATTTTGATTTTGATTTTAAACACATCTACCAAATTAAAAAATTTAGACATATTGGGACTATTTATAATCCCTCCCCAATTAGAATTATAGTTTTGAGGGTGAGGACATTGAATGCGGCAAAAAGGGTCTTTTTTGTGTATTGTTGATGTTTCTTTGATTTTTTGGATATGTTATGTACCTTGTGATTGTTCCTAGGAGATGCAAATGCTAGTAGTTTTTCATACAAGATTATTTTTATGCCAAACATTCTAGGGTTTTTGTCATTAATTAAGGTTTATGAACCAACCCTATTTGGTTTTCATGTTTCATTTCACTTAATATAACACATACCTATAGTCTATCTTGTTGGCATATTTAGACTGTTGGGAGAAATTCATTTTCCTTATTTATTTAATTGGAGTTTCAAAAAAATTATATACCTATACATCATGATATTCATTGTCAATTTTATTTATCATTGTACATGAGAACCTCATCATACCTAGTTTTTGAGACCCATTTCTATGAGTGCAATACTTCTCTTTTAACACAATGATGCAAAAAAAGAGGTCAAACTTCTAGAGGCCTTATCCTTTGATCTATAGCTATGTTTGAGCCCATATTAATGCCAAAATATCCATCTCAAAAATCTAAATGCATCCATAATATATTATTATAATTATGAGACTTTTTTGATATCGTTTTTGACGCCAACCATATTAGAGCCCACAATTACAGTTTAATATTATTTCTAGTATTTTTATATATTTGAAAATTATCTATTTTTGTATTTGGACATGAATTTTAGTTGATATTAATCTGATAGGCTAATTTTATTATTTAGTTTTTTTTTAGATATTTTTATAGGTATGCACACTTACATTTCAAACTTACTAAAAATAACATGTCAAGTTTTAAATTTTTTTAGAGTTTGGAAATTTGCATGTCAACTCCAATTCTATGTTGATGTTGATTTATGAATGTTCATAATTATTTGAATCATTCAATATGAATCAATACAATTTATCCTTTCTAAAGCTTTGCCTATTGGTAATTTTAATGTCTTGATAGTATTTGGGTTTATTACACAAAATTTAAGTTAATCTTTAAGGGTGTGTTTATGTGTATCATGATCACATATGTTGTAAACTATACATTAGGTAATGTTTTACCAATGTGTGATGTATCATGTAGACAAAATAATTTGTATGCACCTTTAAGTGGTAGTTATCATCAAATATGAGAGAAGGTTAGGAGTAAATTATGGAATGATTTCACCTTTCACTAAATTAATGACAAAATCTCACCCATCTCTTGATTTTATATATAATAACCACTTATTTCCTCATAAAATTTTGTAATGAATCTTAAATGAATTTATAATTTAAGTGTGTAGATATAGTATGTTATATAATCACTTTATAGTCAAATAATTTTTAGTTACACATATATACATTGTAGAATTTGTTAGTGTAACATATTGTGATTTTATTGAAAAATCCCTTCATCTCTTTTGAATACATATGCGGATGTTTGCATTCTAGGTTTTTTGTGGGCCCTCCTCTATTTCCAATAGGTTTTTTTTATGTCTTCTAAATAATTAATTAAATCATTGATCTATATATGTTATAGATTAAACACTATGAAACTCATTTCATGGATCATAATATAATTGATACATTATAAATATAGTTGTAAAACTACAAGATATTTTAATTCTAATGGTTTCATGTATTTTTATATGTATGTGAATGTGTGAATGAATTTATTAACTATGAATACTAAATATTTCAATATCTTTTGGTCCAAACATTAACTATGGAAAATTATTATGAATTTCTTGAGAATTGAATAAAAATATTATTTATTTGATTGGGTTTTATTTATTTTTGCAATAAGTACCTTTAATAATCATATTTAGTGGAATAATGATGGCATGTTGATTGTAGTGATATATAATAATGTAAATGTTTATTATATTTGTTGTAGGGATAATGCATTCAAAGTGGATGCATTCACATAATGGGATTCATAAAAGTCTTAGCTTATTCAACTTAGTTATATAAAGTAAGTCATTATTTTATTCAAGGAATCTTAAATATTATAATCATTTTAGCTATGATGTATATAAAAGTCATGATGACTAATCATAGTAAGTTCGTTAAGTTTAATATCATTGTGTGGATTTAACTATGAAGAATGTTTCCATTTATCAATTTATTCAAAGCTGTGATGTGTAATCACTAAAAAGTGATATTTGAGTGTGAAGAGGGATATTTGAGATAACTTATTCATATCATAGACTTAGAACTATACTAGATAAGTTTATCACACTTTTACTACCTTAGTGTGGATTGTAGCCATCCCTATTTAGTTAAAACATAGTCACAGACCTTCATTCCTAGATCTTAGCCCTTCATGTCGATTAATTTGTTAGCTAGAAATCAACACAATATTAAGGATACTAGATCCACATGGATCGAGTGTCTCCTAAATGGAGCTAATGTCCTTTATTTTCAATTTCCCAAATTGCTATATTTTAAAAATTTATACCCTCCTAGGTTCATGCTAAACGTATTTTATTAACTACATAAGCTATCATGAACTATAAATACATGAATTTTAAACCTCTATATACTTTATGGAAAACATATTCAAAATACATATTAAAACATGAAAAAAGTTGAGATAAATCAAGGTTATTTATCCTTATTATCCCCTAATTTTTTATATACCATATATAGTTACCTTAAGCCTAAATTTTCCATACTTCCAATATCATGCACGCTTAAGGCATTAAATACCTCAATCATTCTAGCATTGCTTGCACTTGTATTAGAAATTAGATGGAGAGAACTATATCAATCTTGATCAATCCTTAGATTTTTGATAGGTATCCAAGTCTCTTAATAGTAGGGTGTTGAGGATGTCAAGCTTATCCTACTAATGAACACACATTTTAATATTAGGCATTCATTACAAGGAGGATTAGGGTTTGATTCATAAATAAGATATCAAAGTTATAATATAGAGTTTTAAACATTATATACATAGGAATAGAACCCAGGAAAAAATGTACAAGTATACCCATAATTTAGGAACACTCTGGCACAATGGACACTATGGCCATTTATAGGACACAAGAGCCACATAGTGCTACTATCCAAGTGTACTTATACTATTTAGGAGAGGAATAACATAATTATTTTGTTGATGACACTTAGACTATTTGTATCTCAGTTTGTAGTACTCAAATCCTCCTTGCTAGGTGTTTTTTAGATAAGAGTTTATTTGCACATATTTATTACTATTTTTATAAAGTAAAAACAAGTCAAATTCCATAACAAATTATTTATTATCTATTGTATATTATTTCACTAATTTAGACTACTCATCACTTTAATAAAATATAATAGTTACTATAGTCAAACCCTAAAAGTTTAAAACATGATGAATAAATGTATTCGTCTATATATTCATCATAGGATCAAGTAATTTTCAAAAAATACACCATTAATATACCATCTGTGGTAGGCATTTTTCATGATTTCTAATGTTTTAAATGCGTACTCAGTAGAAGAACTAATCTATATGATTGTTTTTTATAAGTTTTATACAAAATATGTTGCCTTCAATAAATAAATGGACCAAGGGAAAACACTTAAAATGGACGCAACAATTTCTTTTTCTAATTTTCACGATGAATATTTT
>JARHVA010007850.1:487500-502500 GCA_037957365.1 Torreya grandis
AGTTTTTCTTGTTTCTCTATGCATATTTTCTTACCTCTCGCTTGATAGGGAAGAATATATTGTATTAGTTGGCCTTCGATTAGTCATCGGTGACAGTACGAGTTGGAAGGGGTTGCTATCACCTTCAATGTTGATCAAAGGTTTTTATAATTTGTTGGAAATTAAGGAGATGTACCATATATAATATGGGTTTATCACTTGGATGATTTCCGATGTGGGTCGATATAATTTGACATGATTGATTATGTTTTACTAAGGTAACGTATAATGATCATTGAGGATTATTAGACTTTGATCACTTTTATTAGTGGTTTTTTTCCATAAATAATAGGGGTGAGCTTATTTATGGAGTGGAACCAAATGTTTATCAGATATAAAGGTAGAATACACTCATACAGTTGAGGTAGAGTTTATTTGATGACTTTAGATTAATTTCTATAGTTCTTTCATCTTCTATACATTTTTAGACCAAGGGGGATTTTTTTGGACTTATATTTCAACTCTTATATCTTTTATACACATGAAGCTTTTTAATCTTTCACCTTTCTTTATAAAAACCATCCCAAAATAATACAACTTAATACTTTGTCAAAAAATTATTTACAATGTAATTCTATGATATTTCTCTATTTACCTAACCCTACAATTGATTTTACATTTTTTTAAAAATTACTACTTATTTATACTTTTGTTACCTTTTTGTACCTTTCTTGTTAATTCTTCTTGAAACTATTATATGAACTCTTCAAATTCTTATCCATTATTACTAAATCTTTCTAAAATTTGTAAATGTACCAAATCTAAAATACCCAAAGGATTTACACCATATAAAATATAAAATGGTGATTTTATTATTGAATTATTCATTAAACTATTATAAAAGAATTAGCTTGTGGCAAATTCAAGTCATATTTTTTGCACTCCTCTCTTACTATGCATCTTAAAAAAAATATCAATATCATGTTTAATACTTATGTTTTTGCATATTCTTAGGGATGGTATGCACTACAAAATCATATTTTAGCTCCTATATTTTTTCATAAATTCCTCCAAAAATGGCTTACAAATTTTTTGTTTGTATCTAAAGTAATGGTTTTCAGAACACCATGTAATATCCCAACATCCTTGAAAAATAGTTCTTCTATTATAGTGGAATAACTGATTTTATTATATGAAATATTATGAATGGTATTATAAAACTTGGATAAATCAAAATAAAAAACAATCATCATATCTCTATGTGTTTGTCAACCCCAATAAAAATTCCACACTCAAATATATCCATGGTCCTCTTCTAACATTTAATGTCATTTAAAACCTTCTATTTTGTGCATGTGTTTTACCCACTTGGCATATCCTACATGTTGAAACATACCTTATCACATCTCTCTTCATATTTTTCTATATTAACTTGTCCTCTAACAAATCTACTACAATAGTCTTACCAAAGTACCCACCTAAACCATCATTGTGCAAATCTCTTATATTATTATCTCTTATAAACCTAGATAGAATATATTATTCTTTTCCACAAATATTACTTTTCTTAAATTTAATATATTCATAAATTATTCATATATCTTTCAAAAACTAGGATCAATATCATATAATTTTGTAAGAACTTCCAACTACTTTACTCACCATAGTAGTTAATAGTGTCAATCACCTACTTAATCATCAACTACATGAATTTTATTCATTGATTTGTGATTCAAAATTAAATCATATGCATGAAATAAAGATACCCACTTTGTAGTGATAATATTTAGGTTTTTTTGAGTGTTCACATAAATGAAAGCCTCATGATATGTAAATACGATAAACTTCTAAGACACCAAGTAAATTATACAATGTCTTAATTATTATATAATGGCATGAAATTTTACATCATATGTACAATAATTATTTCTTTCTTTATTCTATTTATTACCTAAATATGCTATGGGCCTTCATTCTTGATTGAAGACAATAAAAACTACTACATGTGAAGCATCACAATCCACCAAAATAACTTTGTTACAATATGGTAATGCTAAAATAGGGTTTTATGTAATCATATTATTCAAAAATTTAATGGTTTATGTCATTAATTTTTTCTAAAAAAATATTTTTCTCACATGCATTATGTTATTGGTGCAATGATACTACTAAAATTATGAATGAAAATTCTATAAAAAAACTGTTAAATCATATAAAATTTTTACCTCTAGAATTCTCTTGGGAATAGGCCATTTATCATTTTCATTTACCTTTTATTCATCCATTAATACACCATCTAGTTGAAGTACAAACCTAAAAAATACCAAAATATTTTGCATAAATTTGCACTTCCTTAGATTGATAAAATGTTTCTTCTTTCTTAACAATTTTAATATATTTCTTAATTTCCTTAGGTTTTTTCTTTATTTTTTTTTAATATCAAAAATCCATAAAATTAAACCACTAGATTATTTCTAATGTAATCTCATAAAACTTTATTCATCACCCTCATAAATGTGTTAGATGCATTACATAATTTAAATTACATCAACATCCACTCTTATAAGTCCTATATGGTCATAAATATTGGTTTCCATTAATCTCATTCAAGAATCTGACTATGATAGTATATACTCACATCAATATTAATACATTATTTTACTCCTTTAGTTACATTCATCATATCATCTAACTTATGTATATAAAATCTATATTTGATAATTATTTTATTAATTGATCTACTATTACAAACATCATTCATGTACCATATTTATTTTGAGTTATAAATGTTGATGTTTAGCATGGAATCATTCTTTCCATTATTACACCATTTTTTTTTAGTAACCTATTTCAATTTTGCATCCCCTATTGGACTCATATTTTATATTTGCATGAATTTTATGGCTTATTTATTTACTATGAGTACATAATAACAACCTGTCATCTTCAAGTGTTTGATAAATTCTTCTATGGAAAACATGATTTTTACCTACCCTTCTTCTTCTATAGGTAATAAAACTACCTTTTTATAACCATATTTTTATTCTATATTTATTTATTTATTTATTTTTATATTAAAATATCAATTACAAAGTAGAAACATCAAAGATACAAAATAGTTAACAAATTATAAAAGCAACAATACATTATCAAACTAGTAGGCATTCCTCCATTAGTATAAGTTTAACTTTCAATAATGAAATATAAAAAAATTTCCCCATATAGGCAACCCAATAAATCAAGAAGAAACAAAAATAACAGACATATATCCAACCACTAAAACTAGAGGTGGCACCAAATAATATCAACTATATAATCTTATCATCAAGCACCATCCAAGAAGTGGTTAAATACAATTTAATGTCCTCATTAGATTCCACACAAATATATCCCTTAGTAGAACTCATCTTTAAACTCATTCCTAACTATCGAAGCCCAACAGTCAATTGTTGAATGAACTAGTCGACCTTATTTAACAAATATTTCATGTTGTTAGACTTGACATTTTACAACACATCATACACTTCAATGATAACACCCATTTCAATGAGATTTTATAATTTTATATCATAGACATACACATTATTTTATATTAGTTTTCATACCTCACTTTGATTCTAAGAATCTTGTATCGTGGAAGGGAGAGAAGGGGGGAAGAGGTCATCAAGGATCCTTATCATGGTAGAATAGAACAATTTCTAGGTCAAGAGGAGAAATTGATTACTCTACTTCCTTTGTGACATTAGTATCAAAACCATTATTCTACACATTCCATCCTCATACCATTCTTGGAAATCATCCAACTATTCACACCATTCTTTTCATATTCTAAAGAATTAACCCATTAATAAACTGGGTCATCTACCTGATCAAAATAGGAGTACTTGATGCATTCAAATTCATGCTCTGTGATTTTTACCTCAGTAGTTGATTTATGGAAAACTCCCCAGTCTGGGTGTGGACTAAATTTTGAATAGCCAACTGAATCAATAAGGTACTCAGATGTGATCTTAAGCATTTTAGATCTCATGAATGGATATAGTTGTAATTATGGCACATTTGAATGGATAAAAATATGCATAAAAATAATATGAATGACGACTTCAGTAGTGAAGTTAGTAACCACCCTAACATTACATTGAAAAACCTATATGTTCTTGTGCTTCCTTTAAAACCATAAAATTTATGTTAAAAAATAAGGTAAAATTAATGGAAAAAATGATGGACATTTATTTAGACAAATATAACCAAAATCAATATTTAGCCATGCAATCTCATAATAAAAAATAATAGCTCAACTATTAATGAAGCATTTCCAAACATTAGTAGATAAGGAGAGGAGAAAAAAGATGTCCAATAGTTTCATAATCACTACAAAAGGAATGATATGGCTGCCCAAATCTAGTTTTAACTAGAACAATAATATAAATAGGTTTATTATATATCCAAAGCCATTAAAAATAGAATTTTGTGGCCTCAATATATGATGCCCATATCACATCAAAATTAAAGGACAAGGATCGAAGGGGATCACAAACATTTCAAATATGATTCAGGATAAGGTAAGCAACTTTGGTAAATGAGACTTTATTGTATAGCATATAAGTATAGGATTATAAAAGAGGCAGAATGTTCACCCATTTAACACTATCCTAGAATTAAAACTCCTCATCCATATAAGAGACATTTTTATTCCCACCTAGTGATTTTTGAAGAAGAGTAAAATTTTTATCTTGAGTAGAAGGTATTTGAAATGTAACTCTAATTTAGAACTAAAAATCCCAACCATTATGGGAGAAAATATCTTCAAAATTCCTCAAATATTTAGCGAACCAATCAAAAGCATAGCAACACTTTATGAGTGTAAGAGGCCTTTTGTTGATACACAGATTAAACTAAATGGATATATAACCTTGGAAACATATCTTGAACTAGATAAAAATATGTTTAGAAATGATAAAAGGTTTTATAAACTCCCAATTAGACCAAATAAAAATAAATAATAATCAATTAATAGCTTTGATAGTGAAGGGACCTATAAGAAGATCTGTAATGTTGACCCCTTGCTACTGAAGTTTTCCAATAGGAAAACCATGTAAGATATTATTTATAACTAAAATTTTCCATGGATCATCCCTTTTGAATGTTTTGATTATCTATTTGACTGCAAGAGTAATTCCTTGGATTTTGATATCCTTTAGGCCATGTACCCCAATATGTTTAGGTTTAAAGTAAAATTTGCCAAGAAATAGCATGTTTTTTTCTCCCACTTTGTGCATTCAACATCAGTAAGACTCATATAATTGTGAGTATAAAATTAATGAGTTTTATTAAAAATCCATGAAGAAGAATAATAAATTCTATATAATGAACTAACTTTTTGGTAGACTTGGATCTATTTAGGCAGGTAAATAGGTGCTCACACCATTTTTATATCTTCTTATTGATTTTAACAAAGATCCATTCCACATGGGCTTTAATGAAAAGGTAAGAGTAAAAATAATTCAAAAAAATATAACTATTTGATCATGCCCATTCCATTCCTCATAAAATGGCACAGTCCAATCTCTAGAGTTGTTTTCCCACCCCAGTATACAAGACATATGCATAACCACTTTAGATATAGAAGCCAAATAATAGATATTAAGTCTTACTATAACCTAGATTAAGTTGTCTTTGTCAAGCTTGATAAGAATATTAGTATCATTTGTAAATAAAATATCAATCAATTCTTCACCATTAGGAAAAGAGATCCCTTTAATAAAAGCACTTACATATTAGCATCATAATAGATATTATAGGGCTTTAGTAGTGAGCATAAATATGGAGGTGATTATAGGGCAACCTTTTATGATAGACCATTGAAGAGAAAGTTAAGATGGAAGATTACCATTCACTTTAAGATTATCATAGGCATATTTGATAGAAGACTAACCATTATACAAAAAAAATTATTAAAAACCAAAGGCTTTGAGAATCCTTTCAATTAAGGGCCATTTAGTTCAGTCATAGGCTTTTTCAAAATTGATTAGAATCATTCCCACATCCTTTCCATGTTAGTTAAAAGATTATATAGAATGTGTGTTAGTTAAAAAAACTAATTTGGGTTACAAAAATAATATGTTGAAGGAGTGAAGTGAGCCTCTTAGCCAATCTTTTCACAAAAACCTTAGATGAGACATTGAGAATGGTAATTAGTCTCTTTTTCTTAGTGAATGAGGATCACCTTCATTAGGGATGAGTTTAATAACACCTTTTTTTACATTAGAACCAAAGGAATAAATGAAAATAACTTCTTTATAAACCTCAAGATAACCCTTGGACACCCACTCCTTATTATATTTTTATAATTTAGTATGAAATCCATCAGTACCAGGGCTTTGTCATATTTGAGAAAATTGTTGGTTCCTTTTAATTAATTAAACATGATAACCTCATCAATGGAATTGGATTATATCTATGAAACATGGTTTGGGATGAAAATATCACAAATTACTTTGCTCTACTCAGTAAGTTCATTGGAATCATCAGAGAAAATAAGTTGGAATAAAAATCAAAGAATGCATCCTTGATAATATTTGAGTCATGATATAGGTTACCCTAGAACTCAATACTAGTGATTTTACACATCTAATTTTTGGTTTTCAAGAACTAAAATAAAAATGTATATCCCTTGCCACCAAGATTAAAACATGCCATACATGAATGAATCTATGTTCCCCTAGCAAGGTAGTATTGAGTTTGTCTAACTTTATGTTTTAAAGCATTAAGATCATCCAGAAGTACACCATTAAAAGGATCAAGTTGTAGTTAAATTTCACCCTGAATTAGTTTTTTTTGGGTTATCCTATTAGTCTTACTATACTATTTATCCTTAAAATAACCATAGGTTCTTGAAAAAATCTTAGACAATTCCATTCTAGAATTTCATTGTACAATGTGATAACTAGAGTTGAATGATATTTTCCCTCTATTACAAGAAGTACAAATACCATCCATATAGACCTAATCAATTAGATGACAAACATTAAACTTATAGATCCCTTTGAAAGAAGGAGACATTATATCTACATTTGAACTCAAATAAAGGCCAATTTAAATCAGATTTTTGCTAGAAATGTTGTAGGGTAAACCATTTACCACATTTCCAACATTAGTTGGGGTTACATGTAATAAATCTTTATTCATGTAAAATCTATCTAGTCTGTAATATTTTATTTTCTTATTGTTCTAATTATTACACTAGGTATACAAAATACCTTTGCCTTGAATATTACCTTTCTATAAAGAATCAAGGATTCTATCCATTATTTTGAATGTGGAAAAAAATAAAAGCCCATTTCCTTTCGAAGATTGAGGATGACCTCCAATGTTATCTTGTTTCTCCTCGACCATGTTAAAGTCACCTCTAAAAATATAGGGGACATTTTTTAAGTTAGTGGTAAGCTAGTACCATAACTCAAACCATTATATATAATCATTAGGACCATAAATATTGCATAGACCAAAGTATTTATTTTGTTTTTCATGTAACACCTAGACCTCTCTATTATAAGGAAAAGTTCCATGGTCAATAATAATCTCCTTCATCTAATGGTCTACTAGAATAGAGGTATATCCTTTACCTCTATGATTATTAGTAGAGATTTGTATTTCATTTTCTCAGATCAAATTAAGGATCAAGGATAACTAGGATCATATAAACTAGACTTTTTGAAGACACAAAAATATGACTTATCTCTGGAGTGTCTAAATTATGTCACTGGGTTTTCTACTAGGTGATTCTAGTGCCCTAACATTTCAACATACATTCAACATACAAACAATAAGGAGAGGTGGTCATTTAAGACGAAACTTGGGTTTTCCCCCGTGTTATAAAAGCTTTTAAGGTAGTTTTATTTCATATTTTATTTTTCTTTCCTATTATTTTCTATATCAAGGCTATTAATATGATTATCTTTAGACATTTTCTTTCAATCACATGAGCTTGATCACAAGGGGTAGAGATATTGTTATTCCTGAGTCTTTTACCACCACCTTTATGCTTCTAAATGTATAAGACATTAGTTTCCTTTAGAGACAAAGGCGTAGCCACAACATTATCTAGATTAGAACCAAAATTAATATGTTTTTCTTTCTCATTAGAAATCATCATGGGAGAGACATATTCATCAATTTTAGTGAGGCTATAATAGGGCATGCTGTCAAGGTTAGATATATTAATAGAAGGAGACTAAAAGTTTATAAAATTTTGGTTCCTAGTTATACACCTCTTATTTTTTGGCCTTCAACACTTGAATAAAATGCCAAAAAAAGATGAAAAACTTGCTACTATGTCATTCTAGCTAGGGAAGGGTTTGGCATCCATAATGGACCAGATGGAAAAAATTGATTGAGAGGTACCAACAAAGGGTATGGTTAGCTCCCTACTATTTTTGGATATTCTTGAACCAAATTTGAGAACCTAAGTGGTACCTTGATCACATGGAGACATTTTTAAATTCAACATCCATGAGGATTTTTGGTAGAAAGAACAACAAATATGAGAACGGTTATCACATGAAGGAAACAAATGCTCTAGGTCACATACAAGATATGGAAGATATATGGGTATATGACTATAATATTCATTTTGAATAATCTTCAATAATATGGGTCAAATGGAATAATGTAGTGTTAGGTGTTTAAATCAAAAAACATAGACACATGTTAAACATGCAATATTTTAAGCATCTATAAGGAAAATAACACTTTTAACAAACAATAGGTTGTATTATTTTTAGGGTAGGATAGGGTAGGACTGGTAGATAATAGATGAAGGGTGGTGTGATAGTTATTTTCAAATAGTAGGGTTTCTTTAAAAATAAATTAAATCACTCATTTTAAATATGCAAAAAAAGTGACTAGCAATGTAAGAGGAATTTCCAAGATTAATTTGCATCCATTGGTGCTAATAGAATGCAAGTAACCAAATGATCCCTGAAACCCTAGAGCATACACTACTCTCAGAATATAAAATAAATTTCCCTATAAAGTTCATGAACTTGGGGTGACCTTAATAGGTATTTAATAAAGTATTTCCAAATATATATACAAAAAAGGGTTTATAACCTAGATCTATGCCCAAGATGACAACCATACATAAGCACAAAATTAGATATCCAATTATTATATCATGTATAACATCTCATTAAATTTCATTAACATGAAAAGGTAATAACCACAAGTAATTTCCATTATATTTAAAAGAGATCTAACATACATCAGAGTTTCCAAATGCTACCATGCAGACAAACATGTTGGATTTGCTCCATGTTGTATAGAGGAAACATATATACATGCTCTTAGATCTTGATAATGGTTCTATAGTCGTAACCACCTTAACAAGAGATAAAACATACATACAATAATGATCCCAAAATTTATAATATCATATAATTAGAGAGAGAAATAAAGAACAATAATAATAACCCAAGAATAGAGGAGAAGCTCTCTATTTATACATTTTAACCCTTCTTTTCAAATGTGTGTATGGGGGTTGCGTTTTACAATTTTCAAAGTTGCAGTCGACATGAAAATGTTTTGCCAAGATGATCCTAGCTAGAAAAAATCCTTTTACACACATAGAATCTTCATTTATTTTGAGTAAAAATTATTCCTCTAACTACCTCTATAAGAAATGATGAAGATTCAAAGCACATCCTTTGATTTCTTGACTGGAGATGCCATTTACATGAGATAAAAGGTGAAACTTCATTGTGTAGTCTAAAAAAAATTTGTCACTATGTGTAACTACTAAGAGATTCCCTTAACCACTTTATTTAATAGCTATAACCTCATGGACAACTGCCCTTCCTCTTATGCATGCCATGGAACAACCTTCTCTTACAATGAAGGCATGGTAATATTCTAGGTCCATGGCTTTTCAAATGATCTTCCTCCAATGGTCCACCTTGGATTTGTAAACCTTATATATCTCTCCCATGGAGCATATTGGACAAGTAAATATGATAAAATGAAATAGTTACATTTATTTTACCTTTTTACCTCTTTTGGCTCCAACTTGTTTTTCAACATGTTGCATCTCGCACCTTTGATTTTTAAAAGTTTTCTTTATCACATTTAATTTTTGTAAATTAGCCTATATATGGTTTCCCTCATATTTTTTTTTAATTCATAAATTAATTATTTTCACCCTTTGACCTTTTGGGGAAATCTTTATCCATTTTGCCAATTTGTAATTTACAAATTCAAAAATTGTAATTTGCAAATTAAAAAATTGTAATTTGCACTTGTAGTTCCCCTTAGGGAATCTATAACTCCAAATACAATTTTGATTTTAAAAAACTTAAAATTACACTTGGGGTTACCATTTCCCCAAAATTCTCTTTTTATGGAATATAAAACTCGAAATGTAATTTAAAATTTTATAAAACTTCAAATTACACTTGGGGTTCTCATTTCCCTAAAAGGTATCCTTTATGGAAATGGCAACTCCAATTGTAATTTGTAAGTTTGTAAATTTTTAAAACCAAAAATGGCCTTGAAAGTTCCTATTTTCACTGAGACCTCATGTTCATAGGTGTTGACTGGAAAAAATGGGAGAGCTAGGTGCAATTTAGAACTTTTCACAAGTGCAAAATCACATAATTTCATTTCACCTCCAATTCTCTTTGAAGCTCGTTGGGTTGAAATTTTCTCATCATTTATTTGAATGGTGGGATTGGTATATTTAAATTTAATTTACAAATTGTATTTTTCAAATTACATTTCCCACACAAATTTCTTAGGGAGTTTGGGGGTCTGTTTTGTAATTTCTAAAACTTGCAATTTTTTTGGACTTTTTAATTTAACTCTATTTCCATCCTAGTAAATCACCTTACAAATTATTTTGAGAAACCCAAAATTTTCTTAACTTGTCATTACATACTTCAATAACTAGTCATTCTCTTTATAATTTTTCCCTACTAAGAGACGTTGTGAGGGCCAATAACCATTATCATAAAAAGCACAGTTGGCATGGCAAATAGAATATCAAAAATCAAGAGGAATAGAAGATTGTTTATCCCATACCTTTATTTCCTATGTTGAATGGTATAAATCAAAACTACCTCAGTAAAATTATAATTACAATGGAAGAAATAAAAAAGTTTCAAATTACTATAATAACTATCTGGAAATGTCCATCATTGATAATGGAATCAACTAAATGAGTATACTTGCCAAAGAAAGTATGGACTCTAGTGTAAAATTTAATATACATCTTTGCATCCATATTCACGATATATAGAAGAGGGTTCCACTTAAAAACAAGGATGTTCAGAACCTTACTCTTAATTTATAAATAATCAACTACATTTTTCTTGTTTACCCTTTGGTTTTTGGATGCTTTCATCATTAATAATTTAATAGGGAGAACTATAATAGAATCATCCTTATCCACAAAAAACAATGAAGATGAAGGGTACATATTTACACCCACTTGAAATCTTTGGCCTATCTCCTTAGTAATAACATGTTGGTCCCCTATTATCACCTTCACATTGATAATGAGGTTAAGTGCCTCAATAAATTATTTTAGCACTACCATGCAAGGAGGATAAAATAGAGATAGAAAACTAAGAAATATCCAAGGACATCCAACACATATTTTTTCTCTTCAAGTACTTCATTTATATGTACAATAAGGGATTGAAGACCACATTTTATAAATTTTTCCCACAAGGTGTTCTCAAATGCCCTTCTTATGATCTTGAAATGTTTTTCTCCATTATTACCAGATATCCATTATTCTAAGGGTTATAATAAAAATTTGTCATGGTAAAATTTCATGTTGAAATTAGACTACAAATGGGTAAGGGAAAGCTACAATAGCAAGCTTAAGTTCAAATGTATAGATTTTCATCTTTTGTACCCTATTACCACCACCATATTGCTAACCCAAATGGTACCATAGTGAAATGAGCCTTAAACCTTTTACAACATTCAATTGAATCTTCATCTAACAAGCTATAGGCACACACTCTCATTTTAATTTTTTTAAATCTCCATTCACATCTACAGCCCTCTTTGAATTTTCTTGCTCATTAATTCCTTTTCTACCTATAGGATCTCAAAGTGCCAATGCACTTTACAATTTGCATTACTACAGATTATGTTTCATGTCCCCACTTATGCCAAGCATAAAATTATTACAAGTAATATTCTTGTGTTTAAATCTTAAAATTTACACCATTTTATATCATTTTCTCTTATGTAGGATGTTGAAGGCTACAAACAAACTATAATTTATCATTTTATGAATTATATTTTATTCTTTAATTTCTATCATGTAAAAAATTCCTTAGCTTGGATTTGAAAATTGATTTTTTATGTCTACACCCCTAGCAAAACTCACAAACCATTTTTCAATAATTTTTTGTCAACATACAGTCAATTGGTTAGTTTCCCACCAAATACATGTCTTCTTCATCACATGGTCGGTCTTATGAGAAATGGTTATTTTGTTTATGTGGAATTTGCTAAGGTGGCAAGGGGTTATGTTTTTTTTTTTTTTTTTTTAAATATCATTTGAAATTGTTGTGTCCATGTGGATACATGCTTAACTTTTTACATTAAAACATATTGCATTTTTTTTAGTTCCACAAGCCCAAGAAATTACACGTGGGCTCCCCCATTACACTTGACACTCAACTACATTTACTTGTTATTATGTTTTCAAACACCATATTCCTATATGTTCCATTCATTGTATTATAGATGAATTTATCAATTAGTAAATAGTGTAAATATTGGTATAGATTCAAATGCCAATATTAGAGCTTTCCTGAGGATAGACACCCCCTACATGTGTGCAAAGAACCCCAAAACATAAGACAAGGTGCCAAACCATTAGGACATAGAGTCAAAATTTAATAATTTTAGTAACAGACATCCTTAAATCTTAACAAAACAAGGCAGACTAATAAAAATAAATTTGGATGATGTGAAAACAAACAAACAATAAAAAGATGAAAGGAACTCTAAAAATAAGGCCCAAAGTAGAGTTCAAATAGAAGTAACAAAATAATAAGACTATAGACTATATATTATATACACAATGATAGATTTAATCAATACAATATTTTAGAGATTTGTCTTTATCTGTTGGCTCTAGATTCTCATCATCGATTAGTTTCTCAAACTTTCCTAGTAGCTTGGTGGCCAAGATGAAGTAAACCAATCTTTGCATTTACCTAGAAGTATTGTTGCTAGGCCATGATAGGATGACATGTTGAAACAAATCCTCTTTGTATGATCTAAAATATAGATAAGATCATGCTAAAATATCTTAATACCTTTTTATCAGTTGTAAATAAGCTTGCTTCTCAGTTGCAATCAGGTGAGTACTAAGCAAGAGTGCTTCAGGATCAATAATGTTATCAATTGTGCACTTGAAGTAATTCTTGAGAAATAACTTAAAATATTCATCTTTAGGGGCATAAAATATAACCCCATCTTTATTGAATGACATTTTCCAAACAACACCATTATTGTCAAACCAAAGATCAAGAATAGTTACTTGCTCAACAACATCCACATTCCTAATGAGGTTACCCAATTCTAGATTCATGTGAAACACTTCATTTATAACACATTTTAGATCTTTAATTACATCATTAATGGGAAACTCATATGCTTTTGTCATATTATCATCACAATAAAATTCATACATTAGGACCTTCTTGACTGCACTCCAAAAATGATCAGTAGTTTTATCACTCATCATTTTTATGGACGTAGAAAACTTAGTTTGGGAGTCTTGATAATTCAACATCAAATTATCACCACCATCAGATGTAGACTCAAGATCATCTACATATTAATCAAATGGCTCAAAAATATCACAAGGAGTTGTTGAAGGAAGCCTTTCTCACATCAATCAATGTCTAAATCATAATTCATAGCATTTACCTTGGCATTTAAGGGATCAAACACTTCTCTCCCAACTCCTTTATTATGATTCCTATCCTAACCTTCATCATGTGCAAGAAAAGATTATGAAATAATAACTTGTATTGAATAAAATAATTAAAAACCATATATAAAAAGTCTCAACTCAAAACTAAAGATGACATAAAATATTTAGACCTCTAAAAATAATAAATATTGACCTGCTATTTTTAGTAGAAGCTATTTATAGTATGTTTCACATGCAAGCACTGTACCTCTAAAAATATCCAAAAATAAACTAAACCCTAACATTAACCTATCAAATGAATACCAACTAATGTTTAAATCTGGTTTAAAAAAATAGGCAATTTGTAAAATTAGAAAAATACCAAAAATAATATTAAACTACAATTTTAGACCTTTAAATAGTCACGTATGGCTTTCAAAAATACATATAACTAGAAAGTTTGGGTTATGATTACATAAAAAAATTGATATTGTCTTTTTCACATGAATATGGGCTAAAATAAAGCTATGGATGAAAAGTTGTGGCCTTCGTAACTTTAGTCTCTTTTACTGCATCATTCTCCTCTTGTTGAAGACAACACAACTCCTACGAGTTACTCTGATTCTACTTCTACCGTTAATTATTATCAATAGTTTTCATCTCTTATTTTTATAACCCTTTCCACTATACCAAATACCTATCATAAATTCATTGCCCTGTGTTTATTGTCTTCTTATCCAGAACCTGCATTATATTTTATATGTTCTCGTATGACACATGTTTCTATAAATATAATTCTTTTTCTTCTTAACCTTCACCATATTTTCCATATAAATTATATAAATATGAAACATTAAATACTGGAGAGATATTAGAATTATGTTTTAATATCATGTCATAAGCATTACCATTGGATTTATTCAAATTTTGCATGGTCTGATTTATTATACTTCAACCTGTTATATATGCCTTTCAAAAATCACTTTATTCTCAAGTAAACCATTACCAAATATCCTTATTCAATTTTTTTTACCTTCTTCTAACATTTATTATGAATTATTACTTTTCATTAATTTCATGAA
>JARHVA010007850.1:512500-537500 GCA_037957365.1 Torreya grandis
ATATAGGGTTATTACACAACACATAAACTGATATTTAAGGGGGTGTTGATGTGTATCATGATCACACATATTGTAAAATCCACCTTAGGTAATCTTTTAACCAATGTGTAATGTATCATGTGAACCAAATAATTATTATGGACCTTAAAGTGGTAGTTATCATCAAATATGATTGAAGATTATGAGTAAATTATTGAATCATTTCACCTTTCACTCAACTAATGACAAGTTCTTGCTCATCTCTTGATTTTTATATTAAAAAAACCCATATGTCCTTATAAGACATTGTAATGGAGCTTAAACTAATTTATAATGTATGTTTATAGATATAATATGTCATATAGTCACATTATAGTCAAGTAATTTATAGATACACATATATACATTGTATAATTTTTTAGTGTAGCATATATTGGTTTTATCGCTAAATCCCTTCTTCTCTTCTAAATAGATATGTGTATGTTTGCATTCTAGAGTTTCCATGGGCCTTCCTCTATTTACAATTTTTTTTATGTTTTTAAATTCTTATTGAAACTAGTAATTGATATGTGTTATAGATTCATCACTATGAAACTCATTTCATAGATCATAATGTATTTGATACATTACAAAGATAGTTGTATAACCAAAATTTATTTTATTTCCAATTGTTTCATTTATTTTTATATGTATGTGAAGGCATGAATGAATTTATGAACCATGAATACTAAATGTTTCAATATCTTTCAGTGTAAGCAATATCAATGGAAAGATCTTATGAGTTTTTTGAGAATGGAATAAAAATATTATTTATTTTATTGCGTATGATTTATGTGTACAATAAATACCTTTAATAATCATATTCATTAGAATAATGGTGGTTTTTTAATTGTAGTGATGCATAATAATGTAAATATTTCTTTTATCTTTTATAGATATAATTTATCTAAAGTAAATGCATTCACATAATGGGTTTATAATTTTTTTAGCTTATTCAACTCAGTTATATAAATAAATCATTATTTTATTCAAGGAATCTTAAATATTATGATCATTTTAGTTATCATGTATATAAAATTCATGATGACTAAGCATAGTAATCTCATTAATTTTAATATCATTGACTGGATGTAACTATGAAGAATGTTTTCATTCATTAATTTATTCAAATTTGTGATGTGTAATCACTAAAAAGTGGTATTTGAGTGCTAAGAGTGCTAATTGAGACAATATATTTCTATCTTAGCCCTATCCCTATCCTAGATAATTTTATCACACTTTTATAGACTTTTTATTGACCATAGGAATCCCTAGGTAGTTAAAACATAGTCACAAGCCTTCATTCATAGAACCTGACCATTCATTTCTAGCAACCTATCATCTAAAAATTAGAGCAACATTAACCACACTAGATCTACATGGAGCTAGTGTCACCAACATGGAGCTAATGTCCTTTACCCTAAATTTATAAAATTGATATATTTTCAAAATTTTAACCTTCCTAAGCTCATCTTAAGAATATTTTATTATCTACACAAGATACCAAAAACTATAAATACATGACCCTTAGACATCTATATACTAGATGGAAAATAAATGCAAAAGAACTATTCAAACATGAAAAAAGTTTAGAAAAATCAAGGTTATTTACACATATTATGCCCTAAATTTAAATATACAATTTAAAAATACCCTAACGCCATATTTTCCATATTTCTAATCCCATGCACGCTCAATACATTCAAGACCAGTATCATTCTAACATCACTTGCACTTGTGCCAACACTTAGATATAGGTAACTACATCAAGCTTAATCCATCCTTAAATTTTTTGTATGTAGAAAATTATTATAAAATTAGGGTTTTGAGGATGTCCAACCAATCCTCCTAACAAACACACATTTTAAGCTCATGCTTTATTCACAATAAGGATTAGGGTTTGCATCGTAAATAAGATATTAAAGGTATAATATAGAGTTTTAACTTCATGTGCATAGGAATGTAAACCATAAATAAATTCATAGGTGTACCAAAAATCTAGGAACACTCCTACACATAGGACACCAAAACCACATGGCAATACTCTCTATGTGTGGCACTACTATCTAGAAGAGGACTTACATAGGGATATGATGAAACTCAGCCTTGTTCATATCTCAGTTTTCATCACTCAAATTCCCCTCATAATTATTTTATAGATATTATTTTATTGAAACATATTTATTACTATATTTAGAAAGTCAAATCAAGTCAAAATTTGTAACAAACTAGTGGTTGTTTATTACATATTATTTCGCTAATTTATACTACTCATCCCTTTAATCAAACATAAGATTTACTCTATTAAAACATTAAAAGGTTAAAACATGATGAATAAATGTATTCATATAGATATTCATCATATGAAAGTAATTATTTTCAAAAAATGTACCATGAATATGCCATGTGTGCTAAGCACTTTTCATGATTTCTACTATTTTAAATGCTTACTCATTAGAATAAATAATGTATATGATTGTTGTTTTTTTATAAGTTTGTATAAAATATGTTGCCTTAAATAAACAAATTCATACATAGTGGAATATTTTTAAGTAATTTAAATGAACCAAGGGAAAATGCTAAAAATGGATGGAACATTTTTTTTTTCTATTTTTCACCATTAATATTTTTGTCAAAATGCCAATTATTTTCTAATTTTTATAAGTGTCACTGGATATAATGAATAATGATGATTCATTTGTTCATCAACAAAGTTTTAAATAGAAAAAAATAAATATTATTATTAAAAGCATCAAATTGTATTTTATTCCCAAAATTTAATGACTCAAATGTTTGGCTACACATAAAAATAAATAGTAATTTAAAATTATGAAAAAATTGATGTGCATAAATGTCATGATCAACAAAATTATCAATTAAAATTATCTTAGAGGAATTTGAAAATGATTCATGTGAACTTAAATTTTTAGATATTATTTTTAGTATATGGTGATATATTTCATATCCATTATCTTCATTTGAAGAATTATGTAACATATATTTCAATACAACTTTAAGTGAAATAACAACTTGAAAATTAATATTTGCTTTCCAAATGGAATGTATGGCTGGATTGTGTGTATTCAAAATGTCATAGTTATGAGAAGTATTTTATTATTTTTTATTTATTTTCAGTGACTAAGGAATCAACTTGATTCAATTTCCAAGGTGATTAATATTGACATAAATATAATCATTTCTTAATTAATCATGTCTATTGTGTGGATCTACTATACCTTTGAAAACAATTTAATAGTTATTCATAGTCAAGAAAATTATTTCTTTATATAATGTCCATTATAATTAATAACAATAAATCATTATTATTAGAATAATAATGAATCATATAAAGTAATAAATCAAAAAATAGAAATATAGATAATTCTTATAATTTCATGAAATAATACTCTTTATTGATTCTTGTTGAATGAATAAAGCATTATGTAAGAGTCTTTAAATAAATCTTGACTCAAAATTGGATTTGACATTCATAATTAAAAATATAATTAAATAAAACACTACCTAAATTTAACTAACCTATGTGATTTTAAATAAACACTATCTCTATTAATTTTCCTCTTCTAATAGTTTTTCAACTATTAGTTATAGTATGTTTTGCATTCAAGCTCAAATGAGCATAAAAAAACTCAACATATCCTCTAAACACTAAAATTAATATAATATATGTATTTTAAGTCAATTTTATGTCCAATTAAAATAATATTATATTTATAAAAATGGAAAAATCCTAAAATATATTAAAATATAGTTTGGACCTTATGATGGTCAATCGCTATTTTTAGCATGTTTTGCATGCAAGATTGGATAAGCGTAAAAAATTACACACATCCTCTAAAAAATAAAATTAACCTAATGGATACATATAAAATCAAATTCATATATGGGGGGTTCTAAACTAACTCTATTTGTAAAAATGGAAAAATCCTAAAATGTATATTTAAATTCATTTTCAAACCCTTAGATGATCAACCACTATATTACGTAAGTATTGCATGTAACATCAAAAGGGAATAAAAATATCCTTTGTATAATAAAATTAATCTAAATTATGAATTCGATATTATGTTTGTGTCTGGTTAGAGAAAAATATATTTATAAAAGAATGAAAAATACATATAAATATATTAAAATGCATTTTCAGACCATTTGATGGTCATATATGGCCTTTGAAAACTTGTAAAAACATCTATAAATTTATGGATCTAGTTTTGGATAAATAAATTTTTTATATATCTTTATTTAACCATGAACAAAATCTCAAATGGACTTACAAATCAAAATCTATGTCAATTGCACTTTACATCATTCTTTTCTACTTGAAAGTAATTCAACTCCTACGAGTTATTCTAATTATATTCCTACCATTTCTTGTTTTAATAAAAAATAGCTCCCTTTAAGAAATACAAGTGTTATCTTCCTAATGGAGTCATTCCCACTATACCAAATACCTATTATAACTTCTTTGTCTTGTGCTCACCATCTTCTTATCAGTAATTTTCACTATCATAGATTTATTATTCCCTAATACATGTTACTTTGAATCCATTTATTCATAATATTCAAATTCACCATATTATAAATTAAAATTATATAAATTTGAGACATTAAATGCCAGAGCGTTATCAAAATTCTATGGTAAACTCAACACATAAGCATTGTTATTTACTTTCTTCATAATTCCACATAGACCAATTATCTTATACCTCAACTTGTTGTATGTTACTTTGGGAAATATTTATTTTGTCAAATATCCTATAACCAAATATCCTTACAAAAATAGATTTTGCATTTACAATCTAAAGTCTTTTATTTTACTGTTTTAAAGTTTTCTTTGTTAAATAAGTTGGTTACTTGATAAGGTTGGTTTGTTCATGTAACCACTAGAGAATCTTTTTAATATTTCACCTTTCTTTGTAAAAAACATCCTGAAATAATAGAACTTAATATTTCATCAAAAAAATTATTTACAATGTAATTATGTGATATTCCTTCATTTAACCAAGCCTATAGTGGTATCAAAACATAGTCAATCAAGGATGACAGATGAAATTTTAAAATCTTGGTTAGTCATGAATGATTGAAGATATTTGTGGAGATTAATTGTTCCCTGAGCAAATAAAATTTCTATGTTGTGAGGGCCCGAGACATTAATTTTCTTCATCATTTTTCTTTTCTAATTTATTCCAAACAAACATACGTAGAGAGGCATAGTATAAAACATATAAAAAATGGCCCTACGATGGATCATTAAGGGAAAATAGCTCAAATTCGTTACCAACAAATATAGAATGACCTCCACATAGATATATACAACCTCTTTTCATGCCTTGGGTAGATCCTCCATCATTTTGATGTAGTATGTAGAAGTTATGTGCAAAGAAAATGAAAATGACACAATAAGTGTTATTTCTCTCCTTTTTTATTAAATATGTTTTTAATTGGAGTGGATCCTATGAAGGAAGAAAATTTCAAGGGTTTTTACATGCAAAAAATAAATTAAATAAGGAACAATAAATGCACAAGAATAATGATTTTGACATGTAGCCCATTTTTTTATTTGGATAAAATAAGCAAAATATTGTTCATATATATAATCTTCCTTATCAAATTTATCAAAGGTTGTAGATGAATTGAATAAAGCAATTTTGGAAAGCACTCTCCAAAGATTGGTCAAAAGTTCAATTCTCCAAAGCATAAATTTTACTTAAATTTGTGGTTGTAATTTTTCATCATATTTGTCATTGAGTTATTTGTACTCGAATAGTTTTTTTGACAAATCAGTATTTTATCCAAGGTGGCCATCTGACCAATTAAACTATAGCTTTTAGGATATCCTAGACATAACAGAATGGTCTATTTTGTATTTTCAGACTTCCATATATGATATTTATGATAAATATGTTTAATGATGTATAAAGGTGTATTATCGATGGAAACTGATACCTTCCAAATGACACTTTTTACAATGCCACCTCATGTTTATATTCCTGAAGATAATACCATGCATTACATGTCCTAGGATCCTTTCATTTACATGATATTTTGAGTGATCTTTGATTCACCTATCTTGTACGAGATACTAGGCTCAAAACTTGACTTCGTTGTAGTAACAATTTTTTGCCTTGTGTTCTTACTTTCAATTTCATTTATGGATGTTTATAGTTGATATTTTATGACATAGTTTGACAGAGTTAATTATATTTTATTTCTCTCAATGCATGTCTTCTAACCTTTCACTTGATATGGGAGAAGATATTGTATTAGTTGTCCTTTCATTATTCATTCATTATAGTATGAGTTTAAAGGGGTTGTTATCACCTTCAGTGTTGAATAAAGTTTCTCAATGTTTGTTGGACATCAAGGAGATGTACCATATAGATTATGGGTTTGACACTTGGATGGGTTCTTATGTACTACCTTATGTTGGTCGATATAGTTGGATATATTTTATTGTGTTCTAATATTCTATGGTAAAATGGTCAATGAGGATGAGTAGACCTTGATCATGTTTATTAGCTAATTTTTGCCACAACTCATAGGGGTGAGCGTCTTTATGGAATGACATCATATTTTTATCAAATCTAGAGGTAGACTACACTAATTATAGTTGTGATAGAGTTTATTTGATTATTTTAGAGTCATTTATATAGTTAATTCATCTTCTATACCTTTTTGGATCAAGGGGCAGTTTTTTGGGTTTATATTTTAATTATTTTATCTTCTATACCCATGAAGATTTTCAAGCATTCACCGTTCTTTGCAAAAATCATGCCAAAACAATACAACTTAATATTTTATTAAAAAAATATTACAATATAATTCTATGATATTTCTCCATTTATATGGGCCTATAAGAGATTTGATCTTTGTGTTAAAATTATTGCTCATTTATACTTTTTGTTACTTTTTGGTACATTTCTCATTAATTCCTCTTTAAACTATTTTATGAGCTCTCCAAATGCTTATCAATTGTCACTAAATCTTTATAAAATTTATAAATGAACCAAATATAAAATAACTAAAGGATTTATTCCATAGAAAATATAAAATTATGATTTTTTTATTAATCTATTTAGTGAACTATTATATGAAAAATCAGCTTGTGGCAAAGTCAGGTTATATTGCTTTGGCTTCTCTTAAACTATGCATGTTAACAAATTTAAAAATATCATGTTTAATACTTATGTTTGTGTATATTATTGTGGACGGTATGCACTAAAATATCATATTTTAATTCATATCCTTTTCCATAGAGTCCTTCAAAAATGACTTGGAAATTATGTTTCTGTATCTAAAGTGATGGTTCTTAGAACACCATGCAATATCACAACATCCTTGAAAAAGAGTTCTTATAGTATAATGGAGTCATTTATTTTATTATATTAAATATTATTAATGGTATTATAAAACATGGATACAATAAAAAAAATGAATCATAATATCTTTATGTGTTTGGTAACCCTAATAAAAAATCCATACTTAAATCTGCCCATGATCCTCTTGGAACTAGTAATGCAATTTACAACCTTATATTTTCTACCTATACTTTATCCAATATGCATATCCTAAATTTTTAAACATACCTTATGACATCTCTCTTCATATTTTTCTAAATTAACTTCTCCTCCAACAAATATACTACCATAGACTGCGGAGGGAAGAGGGAAGAGGGAGCGCAGCCGCGGATATGGCCATGCTGAAACCCTAACCTTCACGGCTATGGACTTAGGCAACTAGATCCTAGATGCAAAGGGATCCTTGGTGTTGAGCGCGAAGTGGAAAAGAGAATTCATTATTGTGTGCCTCTTTATTTTGCTTTGGAATGCGAAGAAAATAGTGTTCAGAAAGGGGAAACATTGTTTCCCTTTGTTTGGAATGTTAATAACCTATGCATGGAGAGGATTTGGTCACTGAGATATTAGACCAATGCGCACAGAGTGGGTTTGTCCATGGGGAGTGCCTTGTATGGATCCCCATGGCGATAGCTGATGTGATGATAGCAGATTGGGTGGGGTTCTGTTTCCACTGAAACCCTAGGTTCAAAATTTGAAGATGATGTATTTTAGGGTTGGAGACCAGATCAGGTTACTTGCCAATGCCTTTTGTCTGAGGGGTTGTGGCTCATGCAGTTGAGCTTCCAGACATCTTTGACAAAATTTTGATTGCCATGGCAGCGTATCCTCTAGGTTTAGCAGAGGGAGAGAATGGGTAGGTGATCGAGTGGATGGTTAGGGTGATGGCGGTGTTGGTTCTGGGGTTTGTCTCTTTGACTATTAAGTTGGGGCTGGGACTGGGGGCTGGCATTTGCGCAGATCCCTCAAACCCTTCCTCGTGTATACACAATTTTGTAAAGTGAGATATTTTATTGCATGGTAATTTTGTAAGGTTACAAGTCCTTGTAAAACCTAGTTACTTGTTTCAGGTCATAGAGCCTGGTTTTTTTCTTTAGTTTTCAGGTCCTTTTAAAATTTGGTGAGCTTTTATTGGCTTATTTTGTTTGTTTCAGGGCCCTGTAAAACCTGGTTTAGTTACTATTTTTCAGTGGGTTTGCCTGTCCTAGCGGCTTGTAATGCTTGATCTTTTATGATCTGTAAAGGGTTTCAGGGCCCCTTCAAAACCTATTTTTACCTTAATCTAAAACAAATATACTACCATAGTCTTACAAAAGTGTCCACTCAAAGCATCATTTTTCAACTCTTTCATATTATTATCTCTTATAGACCTAGCTACAATACACAATTATTTACCATCAAAGATATAACAATCCTATATAATGTTTTCATCATAAATATTAATTTTCTCAAACATTAATATATCATACATTACTCATATATATTTCAAAAATTGGGACCAATATCATATAATTCTATAAGAACTTCAAATCCAACTACCTTACTCACCATAGTAGTTAATAGTGCCACTCACCTACTCAAAGAATCAAATGCGTGAATTTTATTTGTTGATTTATGTTTCAAAATTAAATTATATCCATGAAAGATAGACACCCACTTTGTAGTAACATTATTTAGGTTCTTTTAAGTGTTCACATAATTCAAAGCCTCATGTTGTGTAAATAGGATAAACTTCCTAGGCACCAAGTAAATTATCCAATGTATTAATGCCTGTATAATGTCATAAAATTTTACATCATATATATAGTAATTATTTATTACCTCATTCAATTTATTAATTAAATATGTTATTAGCTTCATTTTTGATTGAGCACAATAGAAACTACCACATGCGAAGCATCAAAATCCCCCTAAAACACTTTGTTACAATATGGTAACACTTAAATGAATTTTTATGTAATATTATTCTCCAATAATTTAAATATTAATGTTGTTACCTTTGTCCAAAAAACAATTCCTCTAATGCATTCTATTATTGGTGCAATATGATACTACTAAAATTCTAAATGAACTTTCTATAAAAAATTATTAAAAAATAGAAAAATATTACCTCTATAATGTTCTTCGAAATAGGAAACTTACCAATTGAATTTGCATTTTATTCATCCATTCTTCCACTATCTAATGAAACTAAAAAGCTAAAAAAAAAGGAAAACTATTTTTCACTAACTTGCACTTCTTTAGATTTACTAAAAATTTCTCCTTTCTTAACAATTCTAATACCATTCTCAATTTCCTTAAGTTTTTTTATTTAATATTATTGAATATCAAAAAATCCATTAAAATAAACCACTAAATACTTTATAATGTAATCTCATAGAACTTTATTCATCGCCCTCATAAATGTGTTGAATGCACTACATAATTTTAATGACATCAACATCTATTTGTATAAGTCATCAATGGTCTTGAATGTTGGTTTTGATTAATTTCATTCATGAATCTAAATTAGATAGTATCCACTCCTTATATCAATCTTAGTACATTATTTTAATCCTTTAGGGACATCCATCCTATCGTCTAATGAGATACCTAAAATCTATATTTGATAATTATTTTATTAACCGATATAGTATTACAAACATCATCCATGAACCATATATACTTCAAGTTATAAATGTTAGTGTTTCACATGGAACCATGCTCTCTGTTATTACACCCTTTCATACCATTTCTGTAACCTATTTATTAAGTTTTGTATGTCCTATTGGACACATATTTTAAACGAATTTATTAGATATATCTAATCCTAAAATAAAATCAATATTACATTGAATGTCTTTATTTAATGGTAAATTATATAGTAACTCACCATGTATAATATTTTTATATTCCTTCAAAAATTTGGATACTTATCTTGGTATTTGTACAACTTATGTGTCTTATTTATTTAATATTGATGCATAACAATAACTTATCATCTTCAAGTGTTTGATAAATTATTTTATGGATAATATGATTTTCCCCCACCATTCTTCTTTTATAGGTAATAAAATTAGATTTTTGTAACATTTTTTTAATTATTTTTTTATTTTTTTTGTTTATTTTAATATTCAAATGTTGATTATAAAGTATAAGCATAAGAGATTCAAAATATTTATCAAATTATAAAAACAACCATACATTATCAAATCAAGAGGAATTCCCCCATCATTCTAAGGGTAACATTTGAAATTAAAATATAAAAAATTAGCCCCATATAGGTGACCCAACAAAGTAAGAATAAATAGATCTAGCACACACATATCCTACCAACCAAACTAAAGTTGGAACCATATACCATCAATTACATAATATTTTCATCAAGTACCCTCCAAGAAGTGGAACACTCCATTTAAATTTCCTCATTAGAATCCACACATGGGTCTTCAATAGTGCACATGTTTGAACTAGGTCCCAACTCCTCAAGCCCAACCATTGATGGTGAAGTGAACTAATCAAGGTTATTTAATAAGAATTTCATGTTGTTGGACATGGTATTTTCTAACACCTCATCCACTTCAGTGGCACCACCCCTTTCCATGATCTTATCTAATTTTACACTAAATAAACTCACCTTATCTTCTATTAGTTTCCATACCTAACTTTGATTTTGATAATCCTATATCATAGAGGGGAGAGAAGGGGGAGAAGAGGTCACATAGAATCCTTATCATGAGAAAACAAGTTAGTTTCTATATCAAGAGGAAAAATTAATTCCTAAACTACGTTGATCAAACTATATCAAAAACCATTATTGTACACGTCCCTCATCATATCATTATCAGTAATCATCTAATTGTTCACACTGTTCTTGTTAGATTTTGAAGAATTAACCCATCCATGAACTAGGTCATCTACTTGATCAAAATAGGAGCTCTTGAAACATTCACATTCATGATCTATGATTTTCACCTCAGTGGTTGATCCATGTAACACACCCCAGTCTATGTGTGAGCTCAATTTGGGATAGCCACCCTAATCAATTAGATACTCATACATGATATTAAGCATTTTAGATGTCATGAACTACTCTAGTTTTACTTATGACACCTTTAATTGGAGAAATATCTGCATGAAAATAATACAAATGATGAATTTAGTAGTGAAGTCAGTAAGAATACTATCCTTAGATTAAAAAAACTCTATGTTCCTTTGCTTCCATAAAAACCACATAATTTATGTTGAGAAGAATGCAAAAATTTATTGAAAAATCATGGACATTTTTTTTTGACAAACATAAATTAAATAAATATTCAACCATGCACTCCAACAATAAAAAATAATATCCCATCCCTTAAGGTAACATTTCCACACAGTAGCAGCATAAGGATAAGAGAAAAAACATGTTCAATAGTTTCGTAATCGCTACAAAAGGAACAATATGGCTACCCAAATTCATTTTTAACTAGAACAAAATTAACTACAAGTTTATTATATATTCAAAGCATTGAAAATAGGATTCTTTTGGCTCAATATAGGATGCCCATATAACATCAATCCTAAAGCACCAGGACTGAAGGGGATTGAAAACATTCTATATATGATTAAGCATAATGGAAGGGACTTTGTAACAAGAGATTTTATTGTTAAACATGGGATATACTGAGAGGGGGGGGTGAATCAATATATCATATATCCTATAAATATATTCTTTAACCAAATTCCACTTAATTAGACATTTAATATATGCAATAAAACTCAAACAATAGACACCACACAAGATAGAGAGAGACACCAGATATAACGTGGAAACCCAATGTGGGAAAAACCATAGAGAACAATCTCAAGTATATGAATGAGCATAAACTCAAACAATATTCACAAGCCAAACTTTCAAGAGCACCATACCCCTTTGCCAAGCACCAACCCATAGTAGCACCAACCTCTTTGCTGAGCACCAACCCATAAGATCACCAACCCCTTTACTGAGCACCAACCCAGCAACAATTTGTGAGTAAAAACCCACAAGAGCACCAACCCCTTTGCTGAGCACCAACCCAACAACAATTCATGAGCACTAACCTATAGGAGCACCAACCCCTTTGTGTATACCACACACCTATCTCTCAATGTTGCTATCTCAAAAAATGATAGATCAATACATCTCTTTCCTCTCTCTCACTTTTGCTCTTCTAAGCTAAATATTACAATATCAAATCAACCTCTCTCTTTCATATTACAAATGGCTTCTCAAGCCTTTATTTATAGCTTTCTAAATGACCTTTGGCCTTCCCCCTTTGTGACCCTTCAATCCTTATGGAAAATGGTGCCAAACTTGTATGACCCTTCATATTCAAGCCTTTGAAAAGTCATGTGGTGACCCTTCATGATCAAAAACGTCCTTCCCACTTTTGTCCTTATCATTGGTGACTTTTCATATTCCTCAAAATGTCCCTTCATGAAAAATTGCACCCTTACACTTTTGTCTTCACTTGGTGACTCTTGGTATTCCCCAAGATGACTCTTCATGTGAAAATGCATCCCATCCTTCTTTTGTCTTTACCCCATGGCTCTTCGACTTCTCCATGGGCCCTTCTTTTGACTCATATGCAACGAAAAATATATTAGTTATTATTAAATAAATATTAACTCACATTAGCTAAGATAAACAACATTAAATGCAATGGGGCCATTATCACCAATAATGCTAGACCTTTGACATCAATGACAATATTTCCAACAATCTCCCCCTTTGTCATTGATGGCAATGTCAATCCTAAAACTACCACATCCTATCACCCACACATACTATCATCTAAAAACATATAGTAACTCCCCCTTACTGTAGCAACTTGTACCTATTTCCTATACTTATTTTCTATACCTATAGCTATACCTATTATTCTCCCCCTTTGACATCAATGGTAAAGGGCCTACCTAGAGATAACACTTACCTCCCTCTCATTAATGCTAAACATCAATGGTAGGAAGTAATAGAAATTACTCCCAACTCCTCTCATTGATCTTTGAATGCATCCTTTGATCGTGCCTTTGAGAAGATATCTGACAATACATACACATTGTTCTATGTCCTTTGAGCATCTACAATGAACTCATTCGAATCTTTTCTTCTAATCTCACAACCTTCTTTATGAAACTTTAATGTATATTCTTGGTCACATATTTGACTAACACTCAATAGGTTATGCTTAAGACCTTTTACATATAAAACATTCTTAGTCTTAGTTCTACCATAATCCAAACTCAAACTACCTTTTCCAGCTATCCTGGTAGTGGTTTTATCTCTAAACCTAACTATACCACCATTAATCTTCTTTAGAGATATCAATTTACTTTTATCTCATGTCATATGACTCAAACATCCACTATCAATTAACCATGGCTAATCTTTACCTCTTACATGTAGAGCTGTCTAAACCATCATAGAATCTTCAAGTTATTTCTTCTGCCATGAACATGTCTGAGCCTTCTACCTGATAAATGGAGCTTTGAAACTCTGATTATTCTTCTTGATGAATGGAACATTGAAACTCTGATCCTTTTTTACTGACTCAAACATGCTTCTACAATACCGAGCTATTTGTCTAAAGTTATTGCACTTGTAGCACACTATGGTCTCTTCATCAAAGCTTGATAGAGGAAAAAAGGAGTTGTGGCTTCTGCTTGACTCTACTTGACTTTCCTTCTCCTTATTTTTGAAATTGTTAGCTCTTTTTCTACATTCTGATTTCTCGTGGCCATATCAATTACAATAAAAATAATAGCCATAAAAATAAGACCTGTCTGTATATCTTTGGCCTGATTTCCTTTTGTAGCTTTGTTACTTCCAGCCTTCTCTATTTGGAATGTCCTCTGTATTCTTCACTTCTTCCCTTTTTGTTTTCTCTTGTGTAATAGCTTCAACATAGCTCTTTTTCTTTTCAAAACCGATCCCTGTCTTATCTAAATCTACTTTTTGACTTTCCAATATCTTATTCATCATGTTAGTGCTATCTTCAAATTTTGAATCACTGACTAACTTATAACTGACTGCTTTCTTAATATCTTCTTTTAAAGAGGCAATTTCAATAACATACCTTTCACAATATTTTTTCGTTATTTCCAACTATGCTATGAGATCTTCATTCTTCTTGGCTTCTTCAAAGTGTGCTTGTAGATTTTCAATCATTTCCTTTGACTCTTCATTTTTCTCGATCTGGCACTTTAATCTTTGATTCTTCCTCTGAACAACCTCTAACTCTTCTAAGGCACAAATGAGCTCTCCTTCCATATTCACTTTAGCTTCCTCCTCTTCTTCTTCTTGATCACCTTCATGTATGGCCATGAATATAATCTCTTCTTCTTCTGAATCACTGACTTCACTATCTTCGACTAAACTAGGATCCTTATAATATAGGCTCTTCTTCTTGAATCCCTTCTTAGATTTGCCTTTGAAATTCTTCTTGCATGTAGGCTTTTCTTCTTCATCATCATTAACCTTATCTGGGCATGTAGCTGAAAAATGTCCAATCTTTCCACAATTAAAAGATTTAAAATGTAATTTTCCTTGATATTTTCCTGTTCATCTTTTCGTCTTGCAAATGAAAATGGCTCCATTGTCATCTTCATCATCACTGGAACTATCACTTGATTCTTGAATCTTAGCTTTCTCCTTCTTTGATGTCTTGAAAGTCACTTCTCTCTTTGAGGGTTTATCTTGTTTTATCTACATCTCATATGCCGTGAGAATACCATGAAGCCCATCCATCTTTAGCTTGGCTAAATTCTTCATCTCCTTGATTGCTAAAACCTTTGCATCATATCTCATTGGTAGAGATCTCAAATCTTTTTGCACCACTGTTGACTCATCCAAAGTTTCTCTAAGACCTTGAATCTGATTTTTGATTTGTTCAACTCGCAAAAAATAACTTGTTATATCTTCTTCTTCTTCCATCTTCAAACTTTCAAACTGCCTTCTAAAAGTCTACAGCTTAGCTTGCTGAACCTTTCCATTGCCTTTGTAAATATTCTCAAGTTTTACCCAAGTTTCATGAGCAGATTTACATTGCATAACTTTAACAAATTTAGATTCACATAAACCACATAAAATAACATCTAAAGCTTTAGCATTAAATTCACTTGCCTTCTTTTCTACTAGAGTAATTGTAGATGTTTTTGGCTCTTCATATTCCTCCACCATTGCTTTCCATATGTCAAATCCAAGGACCATCAAATAAACCTTAAATCTCATGCTCCAAAAAGCATAATTTGTTCCATCAAACAAAGGTGCCCTATTTGTAGAAAATCCTTCCTATGACCTAGCCATTGTGCTTTCCCGATCTACCTTCAAGCTGTAAAACTTTTCAAAAAAGAACCTGCTCTGATACCAATTGTTAAACACAGGATATACTGAGAGGAGGGGTGAATCAGTATATCATATATCTTATAAATCTTTTCTTTAACAACATTCCACTTAATCAAACATTCAATATATGTAATAAAACTCAAACAATAAACACCACACAAGATAGAGAGAGACACTAGATATAACGTGGAAACCCAATGTGGCAAAAACCACAGAGTCAAGTATATGAATGAGCATAAACCCAAACAATATTCACAAGACAAACTTACAGGAGCACCATACCCCTTTGCCGAGCACCAACCCAGCTACTATTCGTGATCACCAACTGACAGGAACACCAACCCCTTTGTTGAGCACCAACCCAACAACAATTTGTGAGCACCAACCCACAGGAGAACTAACCCCTTTGTGTATACCACACACTTATCTCTGAATGTTTCTATCTCAACAAATGATAGATCAATACAACATCTCTTTCCTCTCTCTCACTTTTGCTCTTATAAGCTAGATATAACAAATACAAATCATATTCATCTCTCACAATTGCTCTTCTAAGCTAGATATTACAATATCAAATCAACCTCTCTCTTTCATATTAAAAATGGATTCTCAAGCCTTTATTTATAGCTTTCCAAATGACCTTTGGCCTTCCCCCTTTGCGACCCTTCAATCCTCATGGAAAATAGCACCAAAACTTGAATGACCCTTCATATTCAAGCCTTTAAAAAGTCATGTGATGACCCTTCATGATCAAAAACGTCCTTCCCACTTTTGTCCTTATCTTTGGTGACTTTTCGTATTCCTCAAAGTGTCCCTTCATGAGAAATTGTGCCCTTACTCTTTTGTCTTCACTTGGTGACTCTTGGTATTCCCCAAGATGACTCTTCATGTGAAAATGCATCCCATCCTTTTTTTGTCTTTACCCCGTGGATCTTCGACATCTCCATGGGCCCTTCTTTTGTCTCATATGCAACCAAAAATATATTTTTTAATATTAAATAAATATTAACTCACATTAGTCAAGATAAATAACATTAAATGCAATGGGGCCTTTATCACCAATAATGTTAGACCTTTGACATCAATGATAATATTTCCAACATTTATTGTACACCATTTGAGTAGAGAATTCAAAAAGAGGTGGACCCTTAACCCATTCAACACTATCCTAGAATTTATCATCCTCATTCATAAAAGATACATTATTATTCCCATGAGTTCTTTTTGAAGAAGAATAAAAGTTTTATGCTAAGTAGTAGGTATTTGAAATTTGAATCTAATTTATGAATAGAAATCCCCACCTTTATAGGATAAAAGATCTATGAAATTAATCAAACCTTTAGTGAACCACTTAAAATCATATTGTCCCCTAGTTAGTGTAAGAGGCCTTTTTTTGACACATAGATTCCACCAAATGGATCTATAATCATGGCGACAAGTTTCAAGCTAGCCAAAAATATGTTTTGAAGTAATAAATGGTTTTATAGACTCCCAAAACTTACCAAATAGAAGTAAATATGAATGACACAACAAATTTGACCATGAAGTAGCCTACAATATGAACTTTAATGTTGACCCCTTGCCAATGAGGTTTTCCTCTAGGAAAACCATGAAAAATATTATTTATGACTAAAACATTACATTGATCATCTCCTTTGAATGTTCTAATTATCCATTTCACTATAAGAGTAATTCCTTGGAATCTGAGATCCTTTAGGCCAAGTCCCCCAATATGTTTGGGTTTAAAGTAAAATTTCCAAGAAATAACATGCCTTTTTTTCCCACCTTTGCCATCTGACCAAAAGTAGTCTCTTATAATTTTGCGTATAAAATTTATACGTGTTTTATTAAAAAAACCAATAAGAAGCATAATAAATGTTATATGATGAAAGACTATTTTGGCATACCTGGATCCTACCATGTAGGTAAATTAGGTGTCACTTCAATTTTTCTATCTTTTTGTTGATGTTAACAAATTTCCATTCCCACATGAACTTTAATGAAGGAGGAAGAACAAAATGAATACCCAAAAATATGACTAGTTGATCATGCCTATTCCATTCCCCACCAAACGACACAAGACAATCTGTAGAGTTATTCTCCCACCCTAGTATACAAAATTTATGCATAGGCAGTTTAGATCTTGAAGCTGAATAATAAATATCTAGTCTTACTACTACTTGGATTAAGTTGTATTTTTCAAGTTTGGGTAAATGAGTAGTATCATCTACAAATAAATTATCAAACATTTCTTCATCATAGGTATATATTTCCCTTTAACATGAGGACTTACGACTGAGCATCATAACATATAATACATGTATTTAGTAGAAAAAATAAATAAGGAGGTAGCAAGAAGGCAACCTTATCTAATGGACCATTTAAGAGAAATAGAATATTATATCTCTTAATTAACTTTAATAGTAGAAGAGGCATATTTTAATAGAATATTAATGAATCTAAAAAACATTTTTTGAAAACTAAAGGATCTAAAAATATTTTCAATGAAGTTCATTAAATTTTATCATAGGCTTTTTCAAAATTGAGTAGAATCATTCCCACATCTTGTCTAGAATAATGGTCTCAATATATCTCTTCCTAATTAATTACAAGATTATCCAAACTGTATCTCCCTTTAGAAAACAAGTCTAGGTTTCATAAACAATAGATGGAAGGAGTGAAGCAAGCCTCTTGGCCAAAATTTTCACCAAAATTGTATATGAGACATTAAGAAGGGTAATTGGTCTATAGTTTTTGACTGAATAGGGGTCTCCCTCATTAGGGATGAGTTTTATAACACCTATATTTACTTTAGGGCCTAAGCAACCAGATGAAATAACTTCTTTATAAACCTCAAGATAATCCTTGGCCACCCACTCCTTATTAGCTTTGTAGAATTTGTTATAGAAGTTATCAACAAATGGGACTTTATCATTTTTGAGTGAATAAATGGTTTCTTTAAACTCATCAAGTGTGATAGACTCATCCAAGGAATTATCTTGTATCTATGAAATCTTTTTTGGGATAAAAATATCATAAATTGGTCTATTCTACTTAGTATGTTCATTGGAAGAATTAGATAAAAATAGAATAGAATAAAAATCAAAGAATGATTCTTTGATGAAATTTGAGTCATGATATAGGTTACCTTATAACTCAATACCAGTGATTTTTCTCTTTTGATTTTTGGTTTTCAAGAATCAAAAGAAAAATCTATATCCCTTATCACCAAGATTAATCCATATTAGACACAAATGAATGTACAGTCCCTTAGCGAGGTAGCATTTAGTTTGTCTTACATGATTTTTTAGATAATTAAAATCATCTACGAATCTATCCTTATAAGGATAAAATTGTAGAAAACTTTCATCCTAAATTAGTTTTACTTGGGTGATCCTATCATCTTTCCTTCTCTTTTTATCCTTAAATTTATCATTGTTTCTTACCAAATTATTAGATAATTTAATACAAGAACCCCATTGTACAATTAAATAACGAGAGTTTCATGATATTTTCCATATATTCTTAGAAGTGTGAATAAAATACATATAGATGTGATCATTTAGGTGAGAAACATTAAACTTATATATCCCTTTGAAACAACAAGAACTTATATCATCATCTGAACTCAAATAGAGGCCAATTTCAATGGGATGGTTGTCAGAAATGGTGTAGGAAGAAACATTTACCACATTTCTAGCATTAGTTAGGGTTTCTTATAATAAATCTCTATTGACATAAAATCTTTCTAATCTATAATATTGTCTTTTCTTATTGCTCTAGTTATTACACTAGGTATACCAAATACCTTTTATTTAAAGTTTTATAAAGCATTAATGAGTTTGTGCATACTTTTGAATTTGGACCAAAATAAAAGCCCATTACCTTTCCAATATTGAGAATCACATCCAATTTTATCTTCTTTCTCCTCAGCCATGTTAAATTCACCTCCAAAAATCCAGGTGATATTTTTTAAGTTTATTGTAAGCCATTTCCAAACATATAATCATTCTCTATAGTCATTAGGATAATAAATATTATAAATATCAAAGATTATTTTTTTTTTTCATATAACACCCATACCACTCTATTATAGCAAGAAGTGCCATGGTCAATAATAAACTCCTTTATCTTAGGGTTTACTAGAATGGAAGATCCTCCTTTACATATTTGATGATTAATAGAGAACTGTAATTCATTTAACCATATGAAATTAAGGATTGAGGACAAATGGGATCCCATAGCTTTGACTTTTTGAGGACACAAAAAATTCAACTTATCTCTAGAGTGTCTAAATTATCTCACAATGGTTTTTATATTAGGTGATTCAAATCCCCTAACATTCCAACTTATAATCAACATTAAAAAGTAAGATAGGGGTTCATTTAGACTAAATCTAGGGTTAACCCCCAATGTTATATAGTATTTTAAAGTAATCAATCACCTTATTTTATTTTTCTTTCCTCTTACTAGTTGTATCAGGGCTAATAATAAGGTTATCTTTAGATTTTTTTCTTGTCAATCACAAGAGCTTAGTCATGAGGGGTAGAGACATTATCAGTATTATGTATTTTACCACCACCTTTAATCTTCAAATTTTTTGAGACATTAGTTTCCTTGAGATAGAAATGTTTAGCCATAACATTATCGAAGTCACCATAATTACTATGGTTTTATTTCTATAGGTAAATCATCATGGGGGAGACATCCTCACCAATTTTAGTGACGCTAAAAGTGGGCATGATGCTAGGGTTAGATATATTAATATAAACAAAATTAGATAGTATAACTACATACTCATCTAAGGGAGAATATTTAAAATGTGAGTTAAAAGACTCCAGTGGATTCCTCTATTCAATAAGAGCATCTTCCAAGCGATGTGGCAAGTAGTTAAGCAAATCAATCATATAATTCACCATTTTAATAGAAAGAGATGATGAGATACAAGACTAGGGAGAGATTTGATTCACATCATTATTTAAAATTTCATTAGTTACTGTAACATTTTACCCTAGTGGATCCTTAAGCAATGAATTTATTTTGAGTGGTTCATTGCTAAACATGGGATTTTCAAAGACTTTTAAATAATCAATTGGAAGTGAACCCATAATATTGTCTTACTTCTATTGTTCCTAGGATTTTCTTTAGTATGGGAGTCCTCCTTATTAACCAACATTGGATAATTATTTCTAATATGTCCATATTTTTTACAAATAAAATAAGTGTTTAAGACTCCCAATAATTTGATGGCATAAATATGGGATATCCCTTTTATTTTAAAGTCAAGGGATTTAGTAAGTAGATATAAAGGTTGTAGAGCTATCATAACCCTATAATTAATATGAGGTAAATTCCATATCATGTCCTCAAATCTATATACATACCTAAGAGGCTTCAAATATTTAGGTAGGAAATTCCAAAGCTAGATAGAGACATTTTCAATATCCACCCATCTACGTGAAGATTTAAAGATAAGGTCACTGCATTACATATCAAGTTTTTATGGGACCACTTTAAAGAAAAAATTTACCTACATTAAATAAGGGTTTAATGATGGACCTTCTTTGAATATTATATTTTAATAAAAAAATCATAAAAACCCCTTTATGAACCATTCCACAAAAACTAATGTAGATACCTAATTTCTTTTCTTTTATCGATGCTAGATATTTTATGTTTTCCTGGCCCTTATAAAATATTATATTAAATAGATAAAAAGTCTATATATATTAACATTTAACTATGTTAATCCATAATGATCAAACCAAAAACCAAACATGTTCATAGATCAGGCTATCTAATAGTCATATTCTCCCATTACTAAGTAGGAAGTTACCTGACGTGCATGGTTTAGTAGCTAGATACCAAATTTATTATACCACATAGAATTAGGTTAATTATCAAATAAATTTATATAAGGGAGAAAGTTCATACCTACACAAATAAAAAATAACCTAGTATTTTTAATCATGGTTTCTTCATGTTGTAGTTCTTTTTCCATAGAAGCATTCAGAAATAGAGCCAATGTTTTCTCAAGGGAAAGGAACTTACCTATTTAGGATTCATCTAACTCCTATTATCCATGCTCACATTAAAATTATTTTTGGTAATGAATTTTTTGTTCTCTATGTGTTTTATCACTTCATCTTATCATAAACCTCACTGAATAGCTTCTTAGACACTCCAATTACTCCTTCTCAAACCTATATTGAAAATGAAAAATCATCTTTGAGGTTGAAATTTTTATCAAACCATGAAAGACCAATTGGCTCATTAAAACGACCATTATCTTCCATCATCACATGCTTGAAACCATCTTTTCCAACTATTTCCATTAATAGGTTTAATTAATACCATAACCCTCTAAATTCAAAAGGCCATAGGCATGCAAATATAGGCATGGGGGGGCCATGGGATATCATGTAACACACAATGAAAACATGAGAAAACCTACAAAAATCACACCAAAATCTAAAATATTTAAAATTAAACAAGATAACCATAAGCCTTAAAACCTTACTACCACCATGGGCACCATAGGAAAAAGCATGGAAAAAAAGGAAACAAACTTAACCAAGGTAATAAACCAAGAGAAATATTGAAATACCATCAATGGAGGATGACTCTTCATCTCCCATTGTAGAGCTCCAAGATTCTCTTTTTTCCTTACATTCTTTTTAAAACATTTCTAAGAATTTTATGTATTTTATGCTCCATCATGAATTTTCTTCCTATCATATTTTTATGGCCTGCCCAACAACATATGACAAGGTTCCTTTAGAATAACATCACACCATAGGTCATCTATGTAATTGGTTTTATATAAAAATTATTTAATCACATTTTGTCTACTGTAAATGTATTTCCTTTCTTAAACAATGAAATATGATAATTATAGGTATGATTTTCACAACAAAAATATAATTTCTCTACCATTTCTTTAGAAACCATATTTTTAAAACTACCAGCATATATAATTACTTTACATATATTACCATATGAAGTGTTCCTTGTTTAGAAAATTTCTATATATGGCCATGAATCACCACCATCATTAATATACACTTATTCTTACCTTGGAGGAATCATTTTTCTCTTCATTATGATATATTATTCTTTTATTACCACTACAACTTAAGTAGTTTGTTATTTTGTTTTAGTACCCACAAAATTTAATCTTGGGTGATCATATTGCATTCTTTATTTTCCATGATACTACATACACTCAAATGGTATGTGTCCTTCTCCACATATTTAATAATAATAATAATAATAATAATAATAATAATAATAATAATAATAATAATAATAATAATAATAATAATAATAATAATATCTGTGTACCATTCCATATTCTACCACTGGCATAACCTCTAAATCTTTGAAATACTTTTCCTCTTTGTAGATATTTAAATCATTGTCTATTGTCCTCTTGTATTTTTGTACCATGGGACGATCCTCCTCTAGTGGAAATAAACATGTATCATCCCCTTAATACAGATGATTGTCCTCTTTTTGTCCAAGTTGATCTTCTAAAATCTTGTCTATTTTATTTTTATTGTGCCTTCAAAGCTAATGGATAAGCCTCATGTATGAAAAATACTCTATGCATGCTTAATTAATCTTTAATATGAAACTTCAAACCATTTACATAGCTCGTGGCCATCTATTATTATATTTATTCATTCTCCATTCATAGGTAAATGTTTTAAAAGCCATCTTTATATTATTGTATATTATGATCCATTTGCTTTAATTTTTGGATTCTAATTATAGATTTTGTGGATAATATATAGGAAGGAATTTATCCCTCATATTATTATCTATGTTTATGAAAGTGTTCATATTTTTTTAACACTTTTTTTTAATCTTTATTTTTATAGTTTAACCCACCAAATAAATGCACGACCCTTCATTTTTTTGCATAAAATTTTACTTTATTAATTTATCTCAGATATTTCAAATCAAAAATAATTTCCATGTTATTCAACATATCTATTAACCATAATATATTTAATTGATGGTGGTTTATTCTTGTTCTTCCTCAATTTTATGAAATTATTCTTCATTGTCTATTTCTTCCTTGATTTCCTCTCTTGTTTGCCTTTATATTTGATTTGTGACATTTGTGATAATCGAAATAATATTTCCTAATTACCTCTATAGTTGTTGAATAATATTTTTCATATGTTCAATTCCTATTCATCCTCTCATCATATTTACAAATTGTATTCGATCACAAAATACTCAAAGAGTAGAACTTTATCTAATACCAAATGATGAATCCTAGGAACCAAAAAGAGAAAAAATTACCAATATGCATAATACATAGAATTTTGTGAAACAATAATTTTTATTGATTATCCTTGATTTAATAAACCATTAAAAAATAATATTCAGATTAATCTGAATTAAAAATTAGAAATGAAATACATAATTAAAAAGGATAAATAAATAAATAAAACTTCTTAAAAAAGACTAACCATGCACAATCGAGCTACAATAAAATTTTCAATAACTTCATTTTAGTGAGATCCTCAATATTTAAATTTTTACTTGAAAATATTATTTATTATTATGATTTTAAATAAATAAATAAATCTAAAAATAAAATATGATGTAAATAATATTGTTGTATACTTATACCAATAACCTTATACTTCTAAGTCCCTTTTTATAGTACCTCACATAATATTATAAACATATGTTCGATGTAAATTGATGTATATTTTGGAATAAAGAAAACATTTTTTATTGATAAATGATAATATTTTCATGATAATTTAGATGTTTTGGAAATAATTTCAATATTCCAATCATGGCATTTATGCTAGCAACACTCAACATGATAAAAAGTGTAGGAAAACATAATTGATGAACAATGTTAGGTAGTTTAACATGGAAAATTTCCAAATATGATCTTGTTCCCTATACAGTGGAAGAATATTACATCAATTCTTAAAAAAAGTTTAATAATGTATATTTTATCGATCCACTCTTGAAGACAGAAATCAATAGTTGGAAAATTTTCCTTGATATTTATTTGATGAAAATGATTACTTTTTCTTGGGTACAATTACTAATCTTTAGAGTACTTCAAAATTACATAAATGTTTGATGAACACCAAATATGATAACATGATAACATTATAAATTAAGTTCATATTCATTCATATGAATGTTTTATAAGAAAGGTATTATAAACACACCTTCCCTTGTATGAAATAAATAATTAAATACCATAGTAAATAAACATTATACA
>JARHVA010007850.1:542500-547500 GCA_037957365.1 Torreya grandis
ATCGAATCAACTATTTAATGTTAACAAAGAAAATGAAATAATTTCAAATTATATGGAAATTTTGATGGACTTTTATGCATTAAAATTGACATATTTAATTTTATTATTCTAAATGTATTTTTTCAGTCTTTATTTATATTTAAATGATGAATTACTTCATTATAACATGATTAAATATTTATAGTGCAACCTCATCATCAACATTTATAAAATGTAATTCCTTTGTTATAATATCCACAATTCACACTGGTAATTCATCAATGCAAACCAATAAATTTAGTTATATTTCCATATCACTTACAATAAAATGTTATACTTGTATTCATAGTTATCAATTTACATAACAATTTTTGTACATTTTTAGTCAACACTTGTTGTTTTCTTATAACTTTTTTTTCACTTCCTTTCATCTACTATAGCAGGGAAAATAATGTAATAGAATTTATCCATTAAAAATTATAGCACAATTTTTGCACTAAATCCCATTGAAATTTATTATGAATTTCCATTTAGAATATTTAAAATAGTGTTGATTTAGTATTGAATTTTATTTATGGCTAAGAACATTTGTTTCTCAATAAAGGTGAAGGAAAGATTTTGCTTTTAGAATCTAAAAAATGGCACAAATTCTCAACCTATATACTGATAGGGTTAATATATAATAGACTAATGGACATACTCTTAATCTATTTGTACAATTGTACCAAAATTAAGATCATTGATTCCTTTTTATTTTGAATGCAAATGCTCATTCCAAACTACCATAAATGGTTGTTTCTGGCATATCCTTCATTTGAAGTGTTATATTATGGTTTTTCTTATTTGTCATTCTCATGTATTTTTGGCATAGGATGATTTCACATGACCAAACTAATAAAATCCATCATAAATCTAATTGAATTTTTTTTAATATCTTATTTTTTCTTGAAATTGAATTAATGTATTGGCATATGTTTAATATCTTTGAGACATAGACTTATTGTTGATGAACATTTTCTTATTTTTTGACATAAATGTTAAAAATTATTATATATGTTAGTTAACACTCTAATAATTTAATTTAATTATATATATATATATATATATATATATATATATATATATATATATATATATATATATATATATATATATATATATATATATATATATATATATATACATATATGTTATCTTTTTAACAGAGCCTAAAGAAATTTTGGGGCACAATAAGAGGCCCAGTCTTCCAAAAAAGTAGAGCTAGTATTAAGATCAAACACACTACAACCTAGAAAACCTCAACAATTTTTCATAAATCCATAAATAAAAAATTAGAACCTAACCTAATATTAAATATAAACATACTCCTCCAAAAATATTGGACAATAATGACCCATACTCAAGCTAACCCAAAAACATTAACCGATATTCACCAAAAATCCTACCATGTCAAATTCAACCTCGAACCACAAGAGTTAGCCTACCTCTATTGCAAAGCAAAGATTTAATATTCTAATGTGTTTCACCTTTGATGGAATTCATATAATATTTTTGGATGTTTTTTGCTTTATTTTTCCTAATATTTTTACCCTTTTTACCATAAGTTAGTTTTGGCAACATGATAAATTATTGAGAAATGGTAAATACACCTCTAAAAGCTAGCTATTCATTTTCATCATCCTCTAAGATTTTTTGTACCTCCTATAAATATGAAACCTAAAAAACAATTATGTCTCCAAAGGAGCTTGAGGTTGAATTTTAATTGGCTCTCCACTACACTTATCATTCTTCTCGTTAACTACAAATAATCACTTTGAATTTTGACACACATGGGACTTCATCAAGTTAAGTGGATCAAGTTACTTAGATTTTGATACTTTCTCCACCAAAGGATCATCTATATGAGGATTAAAAGATTCTAAGGTAGGATCCTATCTTCCAAACACATTTCTATAAAAAAAAACTAGAACCAAAACATTCATAGTATTACCTTGAGCATATTGCCATTATCTAACCAACTTGATTACACTCAAATCAATTGTAAGGCAACCCTTCATAATTGATATACTATGTAAAAATACATAAATAATATTTTATTTTTATACAATGGGAATCAAATTTATAAAAATCAACCAAAGCACAACCCCTCAGAAATTTCTTACTAGCAACCAAATCTAGATCAATTCTGACAAAGACAACAATTTTATTAACCAATTGCTAAATGAGACCTAGATCACATAAGGTTAAGGGAATATTATAAAATATTACGTAGATTGGATAAATATAAATTATAGAGACTATTTGTTTAAAAAATGGATCTTAGGGGCACAAGGACACCCCTTACCAACAAACCAAGGGCCATTTTTCCATAAAAAATATTCATCCTCTACGGATTGATGAGTAATGAATAAAAACCCATTAGAAAGTATATTAAGAGAAAATTTAGTTATGGAAGGCTAGGTATATTTTGTCCAAAGTGAAATAACTTCCCAATAATGACTTTTTCTTGTACATTTGCTAATCAAAGATCTTGAAATTGCCTCCTTTCAAAATAACAATATCCTAATCAGATATCTCTAGAATAGGAGAATATTTAAAAAATAATAAGGAAACATCCCTAGAAAAAGATGGATCAAATTCAACCTCTTACATCCCTTCATTTTTAAGACATTCTCTAATACAAACTTCAGCCACAACCTCATCATCACTGCGCTTACGAGGCATGTCTAGATTATACCTCTCAATAAACTATGGATCAGTCTTGGGGTTTTCTAAAATAATAGATTATTTAAAAAAATCTAAATAGGATTGGAAGGTATTTGAAATGTTTTTAAACTTAAAAAAATAGCGTTGAAGAAACCCTACTCACCACTTTTACCTCTACCCTAATATAAAAAATGACCTTATTATACCCATTCTTCTCAATCTTTTTACAACTGAATAGACCTTCAAAATATGTAGTGAAATTATCCCAAATTTATTATAAGCCCTCCCTTATAACTCCTCTCCTACTACAATTTCCATGTGCTTATGAAAATTGATCATCACCTTCACCATAATCTTGGTCGTCTCTTTGATCTTCTCCATCACAATTTTATCCATTTTCACTAATCTATGCCATCCTTGTGTTGTGAAAATTTAATACTTAATAATACATTTTTATTTCCATACTCAACTTTTTATTAATTTATTTTTCATACTTGTTGAAAAATTTCATACTTGTTTTTACTTCATCACTACCAACAAAATAAAATATATACAACCATCCATTTTTATTATTATTATTTTATTTAAGGTTATATTTGATAACACCCTTCCCTTTATCAACCTTTTTTATGAATATTTAATTAACTGATATTAAAGATATTATTTTGAACATTTTGATCTATATCAATCACTCCAATAGCTATTGGTGTACCAATTTTAGTCTGTGAACAAATGACACTTTCCAAATAATTTGTTAACAATATTTTCTTGTATGTGTCTCCTATATATGTTGGGTTGGGATATTACTATGTTTGGATGCAATAGGTTTTAATATTAGTAACACAAAAATCATGTTTGGAAATAAAATACAACATTATTATTGGGAAAAACATAAAATGGGAAAATATGACTTACCTCCAAAATATAAAAAATAATAAGAAAGTTAAATAACATATTTGGTTATTCTATGCTGAAATTTTATATGTTCCATAATAGATCATGATTAAATCTCATCAAATGAAATAAGGTAACTAAATTTAGTTTCCAAAAAGTGAATTTAAAAATGCATTTCACTGGAAAGCAAAAAATTGATGGTTTAAATTTATGCTTAAAATCAGGGTAATATGACATATTTATAATATTTACCTATAGGTTTTGTTTCAAAAAATTAACCCTTTTTATATGGTTGAGGGGAAGAATAGCCTAATCAATCAAATGGATAATCTATTCTAAAATATATTAAATTAAATAATATTCTGATATAGTATTGAATTATGAATGTATAATAAGTATGGAAAGTACCTGGTGTAAGACAATAATGTAGAAATAAAAAGAATAAAATAATACTTTGCATACTTACTAATACACAAGAAGATCTAGAATATTAATATAAAGTATAATAAATGATGATTCTCATTATTAATTTTTTATATTCTTATTATTTAATCTTTATGAACTTGGTAACTACCATTGAAGCTTTTATCATAGTTTCAACACTTTTACCCAATATAGAATATAAGTCCTTTTATGAAACAAACAACTACACCTATGATGGTTAATTATCACCTTGAAAATTATCAACTCACATCACATGAATATACTTTAGTATCATTCCTTGGATTAAACGCTATATCCTCTAACTTATCCATGTTACCTTACAAAATGGACATTAGTGGGCTCCACTAAGGTTGAGTTATCCTAAAATACCCCTTTATAAAATAACATCTCATACATAGCCATATGCTCCAAAGAGGGCCTTAGACCAATGTAGTTATCCCCCTTATGTGTTAAATAATTAAAGTAAAATAATTCACCATTTTTAATCTAGTAACACACAAGGATGAAATCAATATTTCAAAGAAAAAAATATGTAACATGGTGTGTACAACACATATTGTTATTGCCTAAGACATATTTATTAAAAAAAAATTATGTATCTCTTGAAATAAATACCAAGTTACATTTTAAATATTACATAAAATCCAAGAATTAAATAAATAAATAAATTTAAATAAAAGAGAACATCAAAGGAGTACACCTATGTCTTGATGCAATCATGTTTCCCCTCAATAGTTTGTTCCAATAACTATGGTTATTTTTTGAGTAGTTGGAGAAATGTGTTCATAACTAAACTTGGAAATATAAAAAGGATAATTGGTAGGTGATTGTACCCCCAATCCCATGGAATATTGAGTTGTGCCTAGGCCAACAAAATAATGAAATCTCACTCGCACAAATAAAGTGTATACATAATATATCTAATATCAATCAGGTCAAATGGTGTAACCAACGAAACATCAAAAAAGAAATTATGG
>JARHVA010007850.1:552500-555000 GCA_037957365.1 Torreya grandis
TCAACATTAAATCGTAGTCCATAAATTTTGTCAAGTTAACTATTGAGCTGCCTAGCTTACCATGTTGTATGTGAATACAAATATTGAAATGAATGGGATTATAGGAGGTTTTTGGTTGTTCATTATATTATACAACTACTCTCTTTGGTGGTTGGACATTATGATTACATTATGTGACTATTGTCAATTTGTCTGTTGTTGGTTGATTGTGTCTTTGAGTCATAAATGAATTACAACCTTATTTAAAAGTTTATGTTGAAGGCTAATTAACCTCATGGGCGTGGGTTATATGGAACCTCTTTATTAATGGTAAACTTTAATGTGCTTACCATTGGGTTGTTTAACTATTGAGGATTTGTACCATGGCTTACGTCATTATATGCTCATCTCTACCCGGTAAAAAGTAGATGCCTATTTCCACCATCTAAACGATGCTTGGGATGTTTAAGGACACCAATGGTTGGGATTATGAGGCTGGACTTTCATGTTTAGACATCTTATAGATTATGTAATCCCCTTATACTATTTTTTTATTTTTGTGTTGTGGTTGATTGTTCTAGGGAGTTTAGTGTATTGTGTACTAATTGAGGCTCAATGATGCTAATATAAATTCTCATGAATGTAATTAATACTTATTTAAACTTTATTTTTATTCCTCATTGTATTTTTTTAGACATTATATTATCTTTGTATATTTTGAATTAGTGTTGAATTAGTAATTGGTTACACTTCTATTGGTAATGGATGTTTAATGAGCCTAAATATGTATTGCAATGTTATGTTAATCCTAAACTATCTCGAATCCGTTATCAAATGTTTTATATTTCAAATATTGGTATACAAGTGTATTATTTTATATGAACCTTCACTTAATGATAGATGTACAAAACATTGCCTGGATTTGGCACTACATGTTCAAATTGAAAGTTTTAGATTGTTAAAAGATTATACATTACTGCATATAAAACTATATCATGATTTATGATTGTAATAATAATTTATCTTCATACTAACATTGTTAAGGAATACCCCATTAATTATCAAGTATAATAATTATGTTCAGCACCCTTATTAAAGTATACTCATGGTGTAATGTATTTACTCATGAAATGATTTTTAATATATGATGGTATCAAATGTGTTTGAAGGAATACATTGGCTTGTTTTGGTAATTCAAATGCATATCAATGAACTAAGAGTTAAATACCATGACTAAACACTCTTGTTGATTCACGAAAATTGTATACTTTATGTTGTAATAAAAAGGATTTGGAAAATGTTTTAAAGGTATTAAGATCAGTTGAAATTTTTTGTATTAAACAATGGTTCTATAGACTCACATTAGTTAAGTTGATTGAGTTTTCAGTGATTACATCCACCTTAATTAATCCTATAAATAAAAGCTAGTATATAGCATAATTGGGAATATAAGTTGAAATTATCATAAATACCTTATTTCATCATATATGCTAATTCACTTAACTGTATAGACAACCTACGTAATTTATTTTGACTACTCATCTCTCATGTGTATGGGATGTAAGAATGCATTCTATGTCCAAATTAATATTCCTTGTTTGTAATTCTTTTAATACATATTCAATTTATGTTCCAAAGGTTATATTGAGCCATGATGGATATCATTCTTCATACTGATGGATGCCATTAACTTCCATAGCTGTAATTCATTATAAATTTATATTTATTAAGTAACTAAATTAAGTAAAAATTGAAGCAGAGAAGTATGTAGAATTATCCCTTTTGGTGCAATGATTATCATAAAATCCTTAATGTGCATTTCATTATGTTTTATGAAACTATTGTCAATCATTTGTTCATTCTTGGAACATATTTGAAGGATATTATTTTTGATATGTTGCACATTGAAGCATGATTTCTAAAATGATGCTTCAAATATTATAGTTCATGTGGTTAACATGATATGGATGGAGTTAATATTTCCCCTTTTCCAATCACATGAAATATCAATTATTCTTAATGTGAAGACATTAAATGTGAAATTTTTTATTTTGAACAACCTCATATATTTAGATGGAAGTCAATTTTGGCTCATTGACTAATGCCACAAATGTTTTTGTGGTAGGACCATTGATTTGATAAAGAAAGGACCCGATTGGTATCCAATAAGGAAACTAATGTGTACCCTTATAATATGTTTATGTTTAGGATTCTTATTCCAAGTAATGGATACTCTTATACATAACATGATCTTATATGTGATTTTATGTCATGGATGGTCAGATCATGGTGAGTTGATGTTCACATGAGTGATTCCATTACCATCCTCTCTTATGCAGGTCTAACCTAGGATGGACTATGGGGTGTTATACCAAATTTTTTGTAGTTTCTCTATTCACCACTATGGTGGATTCATGAAGGTATTGTTTTACCCTTCTAAACATCAACTTGATTCTCTTAGGAGACCAAGATTCTTAATTAGAATTATTAGCCTGGTAAATGGCCTTATGAGGGGTCCTCA
>JARHVA010007850.1:572500-577500 GCA_037957365.1 Torreya grandis
TTGGCCTATGAAATCTCACTAGAGGATGGGACTCTCTTTTCATAGCCAACCAACCCCAACCTTAGAAGATCACCATATCATCCAAATCAATGAAAATAGATAGGTCACATTTTAAGGATAATGTCTCCTATACAGTACTGATAATTATCCTCCATAAGTGTTTAATCACTAATTTCTTTACCTCATAAATCCTCTTATTTATTTCCATCCATATTTGTCACATAATAAAATATGGGCCTATGTTCAAAACAATGTGTAGGAAAGAATTCTTAAGTCAGGGTCTCCATAAAATGCCCTAGATCTCAACCAAGGAGGACACATGGATGCAAGCCATATTCCAAACCATCCACCAGTAGAAAAAAAGTTCGATATAAAAGGGACATAAAAAGAAAACATGGGAAGAACATTCCTCACATTTATTGCATAGAACACACATAGAAGGACCTCGAAATCATCTCTTTCTTAAATTCTCCCAAGTAATGCACCTATTCTACACAACCAAACACATGAGAAAAATAACATGTAAGCCATGAAAATTTGATCCACATGTATTTCCACCAAGGAATCTTAGAACTCCCATAAATCTACCTGTCCAACACTTGGTAACCTAAACAAATTGAGAATTTTCCTTTTACATTAGGGCCCCAAGTGATAATATTTCTCCCCTCTATGGAATTACACACCATACCAATCAATATATTTTTAAGATCCTAGTTTTCCTCCTCATATCCCCTAGGAGATCACTTAAGAGGTTCATTCCATTTGAACACATCAAATTTCTCCATCATCTGAGAAGTTTTGTAATCTCCCACCCTACTCTAACCTACCTAGAGAAAAATGTTTCACAAAGAATGTAAGTGTGGGTAGATTGAAATAATAATGGGTGCCCCATATTAGGATTTAGACCATAATAAAGCCTTGGAACATCTATTAAAAATACAAAACATCCCTTTATTGACCAAATTAGTGTCTCTTTTGAGGATGTTCTAAATCATATAACCTTTTCCTTGTAGTGTGCATCAAGGAATATCCTTACTCTCCACACCTTGCAGATACTTCATGGTAAGGATTCTATCCCAATCCTAGTCCTACAAACTTCACCATCTCCAATAAAGATTAGCCACCAAAACCTAACCCATAAGACTTGTCTACTGAAGCCCATTACCCCCTTCCTATTTTGGCCTACAAATAGAATTTCACGTAACCAAACTCCATTTCTTTGAGCTTAAATTACTAGACCATAAAAATTATTAGGAGAGTGAATGAAACTCAAGAATGAATCTTGAGGGATTTGCCTACACGAAATCCCTATAAATAGGTAGAGGCCAAACAATTCAATTTAGAATTTTCAATTTCCAATACCAGAAAGCCACTTATAGGTTCAATGAGAAACTCTTTTGCAAAATTAATCCAACACATCCTACCAAAACCTATTAGGAAAAGCACCCAAAGCTATAGGGATAAGAAGATATACAAAACGGAGGTCTAATATAAAACCTAAGAATCTAAGTAATCCTAGTCTGAATAAGTTTAGGAGTATTGAAGAAGAAAATGGAAGACTTGTCCTCATTAATCCTTTGTCTAGAGGATGCCAAGTAAATATTAAAATACCTTTTGATACTAATTACCTTGTTATCTCTTGCTAATACCATCAATGAAGTATCATGCAGAAACTATAAATGAGAATGATGAGGTAATGTATTGCCTCAGTTCCATTCATGAATCAATCTTTGCCCCACCTGAACTTTATAAATCTCCTTAGGCCTTTAACTAGTAAATTAAATAAATAAGGTGAAAGAGGATCCCCTTAGTGAAGACCACATGAGGCTCAAAAAATCTTAGAAGGGTCACAATTAATGAGAATAGGAAAATAGGAGTAGGAGGTAAAATTCATAACCCACTTGATCCACTCACTATCAAACCCAAAAGCCTACAAAACCTTGTATAAGAAAATCCATTTAACATGGTCATATGCTTTGTCCAAGTCAAAATTTAAAAACATATCCTTTTAGTTGGAGGTATATATAGAATAAATAACCTTTGTAGTAACAACAACCCCATCCAAAATATGTCTACCAACAAGAAATACATCTTCATCCTCTAAAATTAAAGAACAAACCCACAACTTAAGACTTTTAGTGATCAACTTAGTAATAATTTTATAGATAACATTGCCTAGGGCTATAGGTCTAAATAGGTCCATTGAATAATCTCCTTATATTTTTATAATAAGAGAAAGGAATTTATTAATCATGGCCTTTAATATCTTTTTACTCCTTTGTGATTCCAAGACCACCTCCGAAAGGTCATGTTTAAGGGTTTCCAAAAAATCTTGGTAAAATTTTATAGGAAATCTACCAAGACCAAGCACTTTCCCTTTCTTCATCTAAAATACAATCACCTCTAATTCTTCCAAAGTGAAAGTTTTTTTCAATATCGCATTCATCTCGTTAGAGACCAATAAGGGTATGCACTCCAAAATACGATCCTCTTGCTCCCTTTCCAGATGGGTATCCTTAGTAAATAATGAAATGTGGTAATGAGTGATTTCTTTTGAAATCATCCCAAAACAAGAAATTTGATTCCCTTCAACAAATATAAGAGAGGTAATAAGGTTCCCTCACCTCTAATCCTTAACCATGTTATGAAAGAAATTAATATTTATATCAACTTCTTATAACAAATTAATACACAACTTTTTCTTCAAAAAAAATACCTCACATAACTGCCATTCCTCTAATTCTTTCATAGTTACTACTTCTAATTTAGTTTTTTTCCTCTATTTAGCCATGATCCTATATTTGACAAGAAATGTCATTCAAGTGAGATTAGGTAGCCTCTTTAGCCATAAACACATTTCCAAAGCACTATCTATTCCATATTTTTACCATGTAATTACATATTAAAGCCTCTTGGAAAATTTATACATAATTGTACCATATGTAGGCTTCCTTTTGTATCACCAATCTAAAAATAACTACTCTAGGGAAGAGTCTCAATGTCACATAAGTTGGAATCTGAAATAAATATTTTTAGTAGTTTTGAAAAAAGAATCTAAAAGTTTGATTGACCAATAATCCAAACTTTTCCAATCAATTGTTTCAAAGCTAGTGGCTCATTTATCCCTCACTCATAAGTTAGACATAAGTAACTTGTCTATCCTCTTAAATATAACATCATCCCCCCACCTCTTATTATTCTAAGTAAACACTCCAGTATAAGGATATATATCCGTTAAGTTCAAAAGATTAATATTATTCCTCAGGAGCCTAGAAGAATCCTCTAGGATTCCATCACCACCTCTTTTCTCTTCCAAATAGGTAAGAAAATTAAATTTCCTAGCTATGATCCAAGGTAGATAATGATTAAGAGACCTAACCAACCTAATCTCAAACCAAATCAAGAATTTTCTTGAGAAATTAGTCATAGCATAAAAATTGGTAAGAAGGTTAAATTCACCTGATTCAAATCTTGAAGCAACCATAGATTAGAAGATGTAATAAAAATCTAACACATTATAATTAATTTCTAAGGATTCATGAGACATGAAACACCTCCTAATCTACCTTGGGCCCCAATTCAGGGACACTAGTCTCTCACCCAAATCCTAGAAGCAAAACTCAACATGCATTCCATAGACAGCTTAGTCTCCTAGATGAAGACAATGTCTAAAGATTGGATCTTGATCAAGTCATGAATAGCCTTTTATCTAGAAATGTTGTCCATAACCCTTAAATTTCATGACAAAACTATAATTTTTTAGATAAATAAAAATGAGGATCAATGGTTTTCATGAAGAAAGCCTCAACTAATGTCTCTCTAGTTAATCTCATTTTTTCTTGGTATTTTTTCTACCCACCTTTTGAAAATTCTTAGGATCACCCTTTTTGATAGTCTTCTATTGAATCCCTATATCATGTATGGTTCCCTTGATTTTATCCTCACCCTGAACCACCTTATCTAATATAGCTAATGGAATATACGAAACTAAAATCTTAGTCTCCTCTTTGAGTTCACTAATATCCATCTCTACAGAGGCAACCAAGGCAGCATCTATGTCCATTCAAGCACTGAAACCTCCATCCTATGTACCAAAAAAACTATTTCCATCATTTGCCTCAATTAATTATTATATCTTCAAAGAATCTATCCCAAAATAGTTTCCCTATAGGGTCCTCTTCAGACAAATCTGAGTCTTTCAAAACCTCAAATTTGTTAAACACATCATTCATCTCCCTATCATTTAGAATTATCTTATACCCTCTTCCTCTAATCTATTCCTTGATTAGGATAAATCCCTTTTTATATTCTATCATAGGTGATTTATCTTTATCTTGTTTATGGAGTGTATTAGGTGGACCGTTACTTAAAGGTCCTACAAGATGGGATTTAGGACACATCCATTAAAAATGGCCATATCATGACATATCTAGCAATGAAATGAAAGCATTTGATAGTGCATTATCTGGATCCAAGAAGAAGATCCCAGCTAAATTTTAAAGGAATTTAGTAAGGGTTTAATTAGATCAATCTCAATGCAAACATGGGAATAAGTGATTATCTTTGTATCCATCATTTTTTGTATTAGGCCTACTGGATTACCAATGAACATTACAACTAAGTGAAAATTATCATTTTTCTAAAATTTAAACCAAAATCTTGATAGCTTCACCCAAATAAGAACCCTTGATGGTAGCTATTCCATAGGGTTAAACCCTACATACATGTTATGGCTTAATGAATAATATCACTTGGTTATAGAATTAGGGTCATCCTAAAAAAACCTTATTCATGTTTGATACACATGAAAAAACTACCAAAATATAACTATTGGCCACAAACATCACCTCTATTTTACCCTTCAAATTCCAAGTGTGATGTGCCCATAATTCCAAAAAGGGGATAGAGACCTTAATCCCTATAAAATTAAAAATTAAAGTATGATTGGTCAAATAATTGACATCCTCCTCCACCAAGTCATGTTAAGTCACCAACACAGT
>JARHVA010007851.1:0-112500 GCA_037957365.1 Torreya grandis
GAGTTATTCACTCATAATCACAAATATTTGCATTTGCATGGGAAACTAAAATTAGGTCCACTATAGATGAAAATCAATCTAAAATATTGGTTTTACTGTAGATTTAATATATACAACATTCTACTCAATTCTTGGTCCTTTTTCATCAATAAGTTGTCGACCTTTGATCTATACTAGGTTTGAAAGACCTATTCTATCTTTTTAAAGCTTTAATGGTGCCATTCTATCCTTAAAATGTTCATCCAAACTCAACACAAATTATATTTGAACTCAGTTCACTATATATCTATCAACATTGGTTAAAAACTACCTCTTTAACCCTTTTTGGAAGTTCCCTAGGATCATCGACCAAATTTTGTCATCCTCACGCTTGATTTGAGACTTATCTTTTTGACCTCTCTAACCCTTGCTCACCATTTATTTTTGATATAAAAATTCCCATGAGCCCTAGATCTACGTTTGAATTTTAAACTTAATCCAAGATGGTGCCACTTATTATCCCTACATATTTTCTTAAGGTCTTGCTATCATTTTGTCTACTTTTGCACTTATGCCACGAGGTGGTCTCACGTTCATCCTCAACAACATTAAATGTTTGACCTAACATGTACCATTGATTTATTTTATATAATTAAATATGAGCCATTTATATTTTTAGGACTCACTAACTCTATCTTTGTTTACTCGCTATTAGATCTGATTATGCTCTTGAGATCATGTCACTTAGCACTCACACATTCATTCTGGAGATCATTTACAATTTTTGAACCCAAACAATCATTTCATGAGGATTTATTTTGACATATATGAACCATAATTAGATGTATATGAGAATTTATTTTAAATCTATGAGACCATCAATCTTTTGACCCCAATGGATAATTACTAAGCTTGAACTTTGACACTTGCACGAATGTCACTCTATTGAAATAATTTCCTCGAGACAATTTGGTCAATGTAATTATGTCTTCAATACTTTTATTTGTAGGGTATTTTTTGGCCATTTTCTCTAAAATAATTAGGTCTTTGGTAATTTTCCATTTGGGACATTTATTTTGTATAAAATGTTTGAAAAAAAATTTCACTTCAAGATTTTTGTTTTGGATAAAATATCTAAAACAATTCCAAATACTTAGCCAAAAAACTTGAAACCATTAGCCTGAAGTAAATATTAGCACTTGGCCCAAAATATTAATACTTGTCTAAATAAAAAGGTCTACAAGAATTGAAATTATCCAAATAAGATCTCAAAATAATATTACAAGTATGGACTTATCCAAATAAAATGTTTTGCACTTAGCTTTTTAACCTACAGGCTCTTATAAATTTGAGCTTAAACTATTACTAGATCTTTAAAGGACAAATGAATTATGAACACCTAAAGCTTCTTTAGAATTATTCCATGACCTTGGAATACTTTAACCACCATGATAACTTCCTTGGATCCCTCTCTTTGCTCTGTAGACTTTTCATTCAAAGATTGACAAATTACACATTAAACAAGATTAAAGTGTTTCAAAAATCTTTGTGAGCAAAATGAGACCTTGGGACCACTCAATCCATCTATAATTTTGCTCAAACCATTTGATCATTCTTTCTATACACTAGGACCTCTAGAGACTATACTATATCCATGTTGTTTTGTATGTAGGCTAAAAATGACCAATAATGACTTTGTATCCTTATCTACCATTCAGGTTACAAAACCAAGTCAACATGTATGACACTATATCCTTATCAACTTATCTTATCCCCTATATGTAATACAGATTTGACCTATATAAAATTATAATCTTTTTTGTTTTCTATATTATAGTACATACTCAACCTATATGACTCTATATCTTATTTCCCCTTTTGTATTTACATCATCTTAGTCTTCCTTAATCTTTCTCTCTCATCATGAACTTTTTATTTAAGGACAACATAGAGTTGAATTCAATATATATGATGAGTTTTACCAACCCCACTAGGTTTTCCCATAAAAAAATTGTAGCTCATACCCTAAATTAAAGTAATGTGCTTGTAGCCACTTGCACTACACAATATGGGACCCCTCCCTATTCATCTTCAGTTATCAACCCTCTCTTCTCCTTAGAAGATCAGCTTGAATTATAATATACTCTAGAAATGATTTATTATTTAATGAATTTCCTCAACATTAGGGAACAAATCCTTCTACTTTTTACCATCTTATGATAAGTGGTAAAATTGAGGAACCCCTTTCACCTTTCCCCACATTCCCACATATATTTAGGAGCATAACTTCTTTTCTTCTCAACCTGTTCCTTCTCTTTTGACCCCTTATCATACTATGACCTCTTCCTCTTTGATTTACTCCACCTCCATGCCAAGTATATTTACTAACATGGCAGGTTCTAAATTTATTGGGCCTCTTCTAATACCCACTCTTCTGAATTATTCCACTAGTGCATCATTTCATACCCATGGTAATCATGCCTCTAATGCTACTTCTTCTCATCCCTCTACTAGTGCAAATTTTGCCACACAAGAAAATTATGATTATAGTACCTTATTTACTAACAATTCCTCTCGAATTACTAATAACACACATGCTACAACTCATAGTGGTACCCAGGCCACTAATACCAATGCCAATGCTTCACAAACTACAAATACCACTAGTCAAACCCATCAATTTTTTTTATAAACTCTTAACCAAATGAACACTTTCCAAGCTAATAATGCCAACCAAATGATGCAAATGCAAAATATTCTTACCCATCTCCAAAACCATCCTTAATATGTACCATGGGGAATGCATAACCAAAATGCCCCTACCTCCCCTTTAGGATTCTATGGAAATCTCATCCCTCAACCTCTTCTTGTTAACAAAATAATCAAGTACCTTCAAAATGAACCTCTTATGCCTCAAATTGATAACATAGATATAAGAGGTATCACCCCTACCATTAATTACAATGGATAAATCGATCCTACCTTAAACTTAAAAACATTTTGAAATCTATACAAAGATTGGGTCAAGTTAAACACCTTAGTTGCTTCCAATTTGTTAGCAAAAATTCTCTTTAGACATGCTTTAGATTGGTATAACCAACTCAAATCTTAATCCATCACTCATCTAGAAGATTTAGTTAATGATCTAGTACAAGAGTTTCAAATTAGAGATCTCATAAAAAATATCTTAGCCCATTTTATCAATTGTAAGTAACTTGAAATGGAAACTACACAAGATTTCATTAAATGGTGGAAGACTTTGTCTAACAAGTGTGAACACAATATGGTAGATGATGACCTCTTTCATCTATTCACCAATGCTATTTATCCTATGTTTCAATATTGGGTTTAGACTCTCTCTCCATGAAATTTGGAAGAGTCCATGGACCAAGCCCAGTTCTAATATTTCCTCATGCATCAATTTGAGCCATCTCAACATTCTATGGGTACTCACATGCTAATCAAAAATAAAAATTGTCATGTTACTAATGATGGTGTCATTTATTCTTATGATACCATCCATAATATTCAATATATTATTCCCAACCAAGATTTGTAACAAGATTTCAATCAATTTTCATGCTACTAATGATGGTGTCATTGATTCTTATGATACCATCCATAATATTCAATATATTGTTTCCAACCAAGATTTGGAACAAGATTTGAATCTGAACCACATCTTTACTCCTCATTTCTCTTCAACAAGTAACATCAATGTTCATAAAATACCTTGGCCCATTTTATTAATTGTAAGGAAATTGAGACATAAACTTTATAAGATTTCATCAAATAGTGGAAGACCTTGTATAAAAAGTGTGGGCATAATATGATAGATGATAACCTCTTTCATCAATTCACCAATTCTCTTTATCCTAAGTTACAATATCAGGTTCAAAATCCCTCTCCATGAAATTTGGAAAATTCCATGGACCAAGCCAAGTTCTAAGATTTACTCATGCATCAATATTATCTGTCCCAACCTTCTATGGGTACTCTCATGCTAATCAAAAATAAAAACTATCATGATACTAATGATGGTGTCACTATTTCTTATGATACCATCCATAATATTCAAGGTACTATTCCCAACTAGGCTTTGGAACAAGCTTCCCCTCCCAACCACATCCCTAATCCTCATTTATTTTCAATACGTAACATCAATATTCATAATCATTTATCCTTAGTGGAGTTACAAAAGCATCTACCAAGGCCTCTCACATGAGATCTTGATCCCACTAATCCCAATCATCCTGGTAGAATCCACATAAATTATGTTGATTTCATGCTAGTTAGGGTCATTCTCATGAGACTTATAGGAAATTTCATAATTTAGTTATGTATTTACTCCTTGGTCCCAATTTTGACCATGATTCTATCATCCATAAATATCAAAAAGCCTATGAAATTGACTTTAAATCCCATGAAACACAAACTAAAACTCAAGATTTGAACTAGGCTAATGCTTATTTGGCCATATACAAATATCCTCTTATGAATCACCAAGATAAAAATGATAAGCCTACTCATTTTACCAATAACATTGACAATCTTATAGACCCAACTCCTACATAGAATGTGGTCAACATGACTAATATACAAAGGGTAGTTTATTTCATTGATTATCATCCTATCCACACTCATCAATCATCTCATGATTTCTATGTTATCTAGGACTCTTCCCCAACTCACTCAATAGAGTTAGGGAAAAATGACCTTATATCTTTCAATGAAATAATTCAAACACCTCCATTGGATAACACTTCTCATACCCTTTCTACCATTACTCCAGCCTCTTTACCCATCACTAATGATACTCAAACTTCTAGTACCACTTATTCAAATTTACCTCAACCCAAACCCAAATCAACTACCGCATCCTCTCAATATAAATCAACAAATGTATCCTCCAATCAAACCTCTCACATCCTATCAACATAAATTCACATGCATTTCAGATCTTCCTTTTGAGGACCTCCTTCAACACTATGCACCTATTTCCAATAGTCCTCTTATGGGTTATGATGAGTGAGATCCTTTCATGAAACTTACTACTCTCCCATCTTAAATACCATTTCTTGAACTTATGCATACTTCTTTGCATCATCATAATCATCTTATATAGCTTCTATTCAAATTGAGCATCTCTCTTCCTCCCCTAGTAGAACATGAATCCACCTTATCTATATTAGAAGATAGCATTTTACCATAGTGTGAAGAAATTTCCATACATGTTGATGAAATAATGGATACTTCTCTATCCCACAAATTATACATTACTTTTATTATTCTTGATGAGATTATGCTTCATGTAGATGATCATCCCCTTTTTATCAGTGTCCAAATCGATGATATCCAAGTCAATCATGCCTTGAATGATGAGGGTTCATGTACTTGTGTTAATTCTATCAATTTTATTAAAATCCTTGGACATTCTAAATGTAATCTCAAGTCCACACATGACACATGTTAAGGCTATGAGAAAAGGCACATGCATCCCTTAGGTTGTGTGAGGCTCCCTATTTCCATTACACCTATCAATATTAGAGTGAAGGTAGAGATATAAAAAATTCCCCTATCCTATAACATTTTTCTTGGTAATCCATGGACTTATCACATGAGAGCAGTTGCCTCTTCTACCTACTAATGTGTCAAATTTCCTTATAATGGTGTAATGTATAGGCTTCAAGGTAACACCAACCCTTGGGATTTCAAATAATTACAAAACCATGGTGTATTCAAAATGTCAACCCTTAAACCCTTTTCAAGTATTTAATTAAATAATATCAATTATTTTAAATATCCTATCAACTCTACATGAGGTTATAATGGTCACCCCTAATTCATCAAGAATATACTACCTAGTCTCTTAGATTCAGAGGATGATGAGCCTGATGAGATCAATCTAAATAGAAAAACCTTAGATCTCTCTCCTCATCTCATGTCTTAGCTTTCACCTTCTTTGAATTTATGATCCTATCAACCACCTGGTGATGATATACCTATAATATTAACTAAGAATCAACACTCTATTCATCACACCACATCAGATGATAAAGTCATCCTTACCTATGCCATTCATATTAATACACCTGACTATGATTATGGTTATACCTTAGATGACCCATTTTTAATAGGTCTTGTTAAGGCCCAAGATGATGAAATCATTTGTTATCATTCTTGTTTGCTTTAGTCTTTCCATAAATCTTATTGTATTCCATCCTATATAATTCCTAATTTTATAATTTTTACTCTTGTTCATAGTGTAGAGATGATGCGCACACACCTCTAGTTTCTAAAGAGCCTCATAGGAGTATGATTATGGATCATGCTATGGCTGGTCCTTATCACTTTCATAGATACCAAGATCCCTCTAACTAACTTATCCCATAGATGTTTATGACTATTCTTCAAGCTTCTATACATCCTACCCCTCCCTCAACTGAGCCTAGTTTGGATCCTATTCCCACTCCTTCTCTAGCTAGGTCTCTTCATATTTCTAATACTATTGCTCCTTCAGTTGAACCTTGTTCAATATCTTCACTATCCCCACCTTCCTTTGGTGATGGTTTTCACCTTTTACTATAGCTTGTTCCTTTGCCCACCAAATGGGCTGATCAACCATATTGTGGCATTCATAAAGTTTTTAGTAATTAGACTAGAAACTATTTATTACACTAGCATTTACTAGTTTCCATTTCCACTCCCTCTATTAGCACACCCATAAAGTCTACTAATAAGTACATCTATTGCTTCCATAACATAGTTAATCATTTCTCCATGAATTGTCATAGCTTATGACAATATATAGACACCTTATGTCCCACTCTTCCTCAACCCACAGACAAGGCTACACCTCCCACAAAATTATTATCTAAATATCTTTCCAAATATGAAGTGTATCTTTCCAAATGTGGTACTTGTGAACTAGGAATTTGACTAAGAAGAGGAGATTAGTATTGTGTTATTGAATGAAATGAAATAAAAAACACACTAAAGTAACATATTCATGTCTAATTACTAGAATGATCTTAGTGAAAAAATAAAAATGAATAAAACACAACTAAAATGTAATAAACACACAATCCTTACCTTCCTTAATGCTCCAAAAGTATTCTTTGAATAGGTTGCCCAGTTTGTGCTCATGAAGTCCTCATCAATGGAAGCTTGGCTACCTCCATCTCTCCTTGGCACCTTTGGCTTTGGCTTGGCTTGGCTTAGTTTGGAATCAATTTGGTATAGTAATACTAGTTTTCATGAATCTTTTAGAACCAATCCTACATTATAACATTTCATAAATTAAGCTTAGAAATGATGTTCATGGCCTCTCTATTTATAGATTTTTGAGATCGATCAAAATCAACCTAAACCATCCATATTAAGATGAAGATGTGTGGTTGAGAATTAATTAAATTTTTTGGAATCAAGTTTGTAATTATCCTCATCATGACATTGGAAAAAGGGCAAATTAAGAGGCATGGAGTGTATTTATGAGACATAGAGGGCATGAATCCTGATATTTGTGGCATTTATGGCATAGGGACATCTTCCCAAGAAATGAGTTCACCTAATGATGCAAATATTCAATATTCATTTCCAAAATAAATTATTCAACTAGTTTCTATGGAATTTTTTATTAGGAACTAATTTTGTTTAAATATCTCTTAAGTATGTTTAAGAACTTTGTGCACAAATTACTCAAATTGATCAGAATGCCTTGTTATTGGTCTAAAATTTGACTAGATCAGAATTGCAAGGTGATGTTAGATGTATTGGATCTATTATCCCATTTAGAATATTATCAATAACAAATAATAAAGGAATGTGTCTTATGCAAGATATTTTATAGGAAAGAGAAATCTATAACACCTAGGTGCAAAATTAACATTTTGACTCAGAATGATCTAATCAAAGTTAGATGGCCCATAAATTGCGTTGCCCCATTTAGGAATACCCTAGCTAGAATCAACACTTGACTATATTAGGATCAAAGATTTTAATACATTTTAGTGTTTCAAGGATAAATTGTACACTTTAGGTGGAAATTAGTCAAAATCCTGATTAGAGGTTATTGGTAGCTAGATTTAGGTGTCTAAAATTTTCCCTTATTTGGGAAGGTGTTGCAAACCATAGGTAAAGCAATGCCTTCTCAATTAATGAAAAATGGCCTATATTCCAATAAGAAGATGATGATTAAAAAACAAAGATCCAAATAATTTTGGGAATCCTATGATGATTCCCCCTTAAGAGAGTTGCGATCACATATGTTGATGGATGGTCCCTTAAAAATAAGTAAGAAAAAAGGTGGAATTAACCTATGGTTAAGATTAATCCAAATGAGAAAATGCCTACATGTATTGATTTAAAAAGGATGCTAATTTTCCCAAAGGTGATTATAATTAGGAATAAAATTCAAAATAATTATTTGCCCATATGTGGTTATAATCATTATGAGGACCTAAATTGGCTAAAGATGATGGTGCCCAAGTTAGGGCTAATTAGCAAACATAACTCAAGGATATAACCTAAAATATAGATTAAATATGAGTGGGTGCAAAGTGATGAAAGAGATGGATAGAGGAATAAGATTGATTAGTAGAATGATTTAGTTGTACCTATCAATGAGGAGATGCTCATCATGATTAAAAATGATACAACTAGAATGGTCAAATGAGTTATATTGATCAAGGTGGGTGGGAGGATTTTCCAAGGTGCCAAGGAGAAAATTTTTGTGGCTCTATTGATTATATACCTTCTTGAAGCTAATTTTTACTGTAGCATGTGAAGGTAGGCTTCATGATAGAACACCATGAATACTTGGCCAAAAAATGCATAAGGACTAATTCCCAATATCTAATAAACACTAAAAAAAATAGCAATGATAAAAACCATGATGACAATGTTAACATATGAATATGGATGGACTCAAGAGTAATGTTTTAAAGGAATCACCCAATGAACACATATAGACTAAGTCAAGGTAACAATGCTGAATTCAAATAAACAGGAAAGCAAAACAAACAAACAAACAAATAATAAATAAATAAATAAATAAATAAATAAATAAATAAGTAAATAAATAAATAAATTAACAAACAACTTGAAATAAATAAACAAATAAAAATATTGAAAACAAAATAAAAATAAAGCATCCTAAAAATGACCATGCCCCAGTACGGTGGATCGAGGATAACTAACTAGGCTTAGACATGACAAATGTTTTTGGATTTTTGAAATGTTATGATTTTTTTGGAATTTTGAGGTATCTTAACTTGTTAGAGAATGACATGATACCTACTCAAAAAATGGTGAGATAATTTGTCTGAGGTCCCCATAGTCCTAAAATGACCTCAATTTATATTAATTCCATCTACACAAAAGATAGGGAAAAACCAACTAGGTCCCAACAAGTTCTTAAATCTAGAAAATGGCCAATCAAATGAAAATAGTAATGGTAAGGTGATGTGGCAATGAATGGTAAACAAGTGTTTCTCCTAATTTTCCCATAGGTAGTTATAACTAGGATAACAAAACATATGTTAATGATACTAATTTTTCCATAGGTGGTTATAATTAGTAGTAAGACTGGTGAGACACTGATTTACCCATAGATGGTTATAAGCAGGTTCACATAAACAAACTTGATAGGATGAAAGATATCTTTCCAGATCAATTATCACACTAATTTCATAGACTATCATTGTAAACATGAATTAGATTGATTATTAAAACTTGATTGGAATTCTCTCACAAAAAGTGTAGGAAGAACCAAAGTAACCAAGATCAAAATAGGATTGGCAGGATGAGTTAAAATACGTGTTGGTCTAGATAGGAATGGAATGATAGGATGGATAAAATGGTAAGAAGGTTTGCCCCCAAGTGATAGGGTGAATATCAAGAATATGTGATAATGGAAAATGGATATGTAGCAATGACAATGGCATGGCAATGAAATGGTATGGTACATGAAATGGTATGGTACATGTTTTTGGACTAGGTGTCATTTTTTATTCTATATTTATTACTAATGGGGAGATGCACATCTTAATCAAAAAATGATATAAATAAAATACTCGATCATGTTAATTTCTATCTCACACCTCATCTAAATAGTTTCTCTATCAAAAATTGGATGGAAATTTGGTTATCAATAATGATTTTGTGATCTTTATTGGTCATTGATTCTGATTCTATCAAGCATTGAGATAAGGTATCTTTGTATCCTATATAAAGGAAAGTGTGGCCATGTATGGTAAACAAGTATAAAAGTTGGATGATAGGTTTGTTTGTGAAATGGAATGGTAATTGACAATATAATGTGTAATGGTAGGGAAATAAATGAATATCGGGACTTTTAGTCACATGTAATGTTGTTGATGTTGGATTCAACATAACTTTGGATGTGGTGGGGTTGAAGACTTTTTCTCTCAATAAGACCACCAGATTTTTTCTATTGTTTGATCTTGAGAGTAACTACCATTTGATTAGGCTATATATTTGAAGCTATTTTGATTTGATCTTTTATTGTCTTCATGAAGTAGTGAAGAACATTTGTGCTCAGATATTGGTTCCTCATTGAGGTTTTTACCAATGAAGTTGTCTTGATTATCCCATAGTACCTCCAAGAAGGTTTCACTAATGAACATTGGATTTTTACTTTAATTTTCTTTTAGAACTTCTAAAAAAGTTTTACTAGAAGATGTTAAGTTTTGACTTTGATTTCCCCTAGTGTGTCAAAAATGGTTTCACTAGGAGAGTGCTCTTTTGCTACATAAATGTGGTCTTGGCCTCCTTGATCTTCTTCAACTACTATGTCACCATGGTTGCAGTTTAACAAAGTGTGATTCTATTGATCCCAATCAATACTTATAGGAGATATAATGTCAATAATATGGCTATTTTGGTTTATGGTAATGGCATGTGGAATGGTAATGGAATAGGTGTTGGCATCACAATCCTTGTAGAAGATACTAGGAGAATTTTTGTTTAAGTTAAAGTACTCATCCTCAAAAACTATAGAAGGATCACAAATGTATTCAAATTGATATATAAGGCATGAATAACTAATGTTATAACAACCATGAACATATTCTTCTTTTGAATCTAATTTTAACTCAAGGGACTCTGAATCTAATGTTGAGACTAATGTTGATTTAGATTTTGATGGTAAATTTGATGTCAGTTCAAGAATAGAACCTAATTCTAACTCTAATTTTTCATTTGGTGGGTACTCTGTTATGATGATGTCTTGTCGAATGTTTAGTATTAGACAAGTAACAACTTTTAATGGCATGATGGGCTCCACTAAGACTAGTTTATCAAAGTGAGAATTCTCTAAGATGGGAAAAAGGTCAAAAAGACAATTCTTCAAAGATTGGTTTGTCAATAGGTGGCTCTTGAAAAATAAGCATATATTAAAGGTAATAATTTTCCCAAAGGTGGTTATAATCATTAATAAGTGACTCAAAAAATATTGGCTCATCAGAGTGAGATTCCTCAACAACTAGTATAGGATTAATAGGCAATTTATCATAGGTTGACTTATCACAAATGATTGGTTCAACAAAAACATCTTGGATTGGTTGGGTATTTAGGTGTTGGTTTCCAATGAGCTGGAAGATACCATTTTTAAACATAGCTTGGTCTTTGAATGATTGGATCATTTGAAGTTTGGATGGGATTGGTACTAGATGAGGAATGACTTATGGTTGGATAATGATAGGGCATTATGGAGCATGAATTTTCACATGAGCCAAAGGATGAAATCCTAAAATGGTAATGATAACAACTTGTGGGGATTGATTGCTTACACAAGCCAAAGGACTAGGTCCTGGAATAATGAAGGGGCATTGTGGAGCTAGATTACTTGCACAAGCCAAAGGATGATGTCCTGATATAGAAATAGTTTGGCATTATGGATCCTGATTACTCACACAAACCAAAAGATGAGGTCTTGGTATGGGAATGGTGTGACATTATGGTCCTAGAGTGGAAATGGTATGAGGTGGTGGAGCTTGATAACTCACATAAGCTAAAACATCCAAGTCTTCCTCATAAACCATATCATCCCAATTGTGAGTTGGCTCATAAGTTGGTTCTTGACTTTGTTCCATGTACTAATTATTGTAAAGAGGGTATGGATATATATCCCAAACAAAATTATCTATAGTTGGGTCTTCAAATTCCTCCTTAAAAAACTCTTCATGAAAATCAAGGTCTTTATTTGGATTTTGACTATGTTCCACATATAGAGTATTATAGGGAGAATAATAAAACTCCTTAGAAAATTTTTCTCTATAAGGGTTCCTAATGGGATTTTGTGTGGCAATTATATAATAAGTTGGATTGTACATGACTCCACCATAATTATAGTGAGACATATTCATGTAAATTATGAAAGCTTTGAAATAAAAAGGCTTAGAGTTTTATAAACTCTAAAAAAACTATGTCCAAAGGACAAATGGTTCAAGCTTGGTCTAACTTGGTCAAAAAGTGGAGCTGTATCTCTAATGTGGTCTGAAAGTGGAGCTATATCTCCAAAATTATTTGTGCTAAGACTTAGCATAAAACAACCTAAAATCAAAATTTTAATGTCAAATGTCATACACATAAAAGATCAAGTTTCTGAATAAAAATTGACATGTCAAAGGTCTAGGTCAAAGTTTTCCAAACAAGGTCTAAACTAGGAAAGGGAAAATTTGAGCTACTAAGTCTTTTGTCCAAATGTGGAGTCAAAATATAGGCTCAAACAAACATGCATATGCTAAGAATTTTGGCCAAATGACATCAAAAGCTAGACTTGAAATATAGGCTGATGTGATTTGATTTAATCTAACAAGTTTGGAAACAACTTTAACAAAGACTCGACACATAGAATCAAACATAAACATGATCAATTGGCATAAGGCATGAGGTAAAAGGATTTTTTAAGAAAGGTTGTGTTCTCCCAAATAAATGCATAGACAATGATGAGAATAGGCTCTAAATAAACAACCCACCAATAGTTTTCAAATTTAGGTAATCAACTAACTAAAGTTATGAAATCTAAAAGAGAAATATCTATGTATTAGCTCCATGAATTGAGGCCTAAACAGAAATCAATTAATGTTTAAATCAAAAATTGATAAGGTTAATTGAAAACTCAACATTGAAAAGTAGGATTTTGACTAAACAATCTAGACAAGATCGAACAACATGATGACACATGACAAAAGTCTAAATGGTATACATGACATAGTTTGAAACAAATGGTTTTTTTGATACAAGGTAAAATAGTCTTGAAGCAAATTTAGTAGCCTAATGATGTAAGCATGATTGAAAGATGTGATCTATGTTATGTTTTAAAGACACAAAAGGTTCAAAATGTTTTGACATGATTAAGGTAGCATAACGCTACCCTCCATAAATCAAATGACACACACACAAAAATAAGTTTATCAAAAAAATTCAAGGCATAAGTGTGGTGTAAAATGGCCAGCATAACATCTCTTTAGACAAAAGAGTGATGTATAGGCAGATTATTTTTGACATGGCTTTATGAACAAATAAACAAGTTTTAGTATCAAAAACACTAATTAAGATAAATGACCAAAATACACTAAGTATAATCATCCAAATCCTAATAAAGGTATGGCAATGTGGGGTTGACTAACTATCAAGTTTTCAAACATTTCTAGGGGAATCAATTGCACAATGATTTTCACGTCAAATTATGCAAAAGACAAGCATGGAAATTAGGTGACCATGGCATTAGCTAGTTATAAAAAGGTCTAGTCCTATTTACAACCACTACATCTTGTTGTTTACTCACTATAGTGTGATGTCCAAATATAGATACATCTCATGTGAAACTCAAAAGGAATAAGTGAAGTCAATGCTAGGAGATGAAACCCTAGGTCAAATCTTCCCTAAAGAACTCATGAGAGGTAATGAAGTCTCCCTCACAAGCCAAGTTTGTATGAAATAAAAGACTAAAATAGAAAGACTTTAGGGTCATTTTCAAGGTCACCCAAACTTTGATGAGTTTTTGGGGAGTGATTTATATGAAGTTCTTTCTATGCCTTGGACTTGGAAATTTACAATAGGAATGGTGGTTTTGATTCTAAGGGTTCCCTAAAGGGGACAAATGGAGGAGCATACACAACATCCCTTTCTTTTCTAAATAAAATTTGATCAAGCAACTATTGAAGATAAAAAATATATGTGTGTTCAATTTTAATCCCAAACGGAAGAGTGGTGGTGTTCATTTGACCCCTTGGTCTTAAGATTGTGAACTTTGAAAACTAATGCTAAAAACTTACTTAAGAACCTAAATGTTACATTAAGCACCAAAATAATGTTCTTAGTTCATTTTAAAGCATGAAAAAGATGTTTTAAACACGTTTTAGCAATTTTCTGAGTTACTTGAAACTAAAATTAGTTTGAAATAATGAAGTTAGAAAGGAGCTCTCAGGTTGTCACAGTGGTGTAATACCGTTACTTGAAAAATCAATCCTACTACTTATAAGACAATCCCAAAACTCTAAGAGTTATGGTATTGTAACTAACTACTAACCATTTATTCACAATACAATGACTTTGAATGACAATACCACTACTTGCAGGATAATCTCATAACTTTCAAAGTTGCAATATTACAAATAATAGTTCTATCACTCAGGGTCATAATCCCACTACTTGGGATAAAATGATATTTTTTGAAAAAAAATACACAACTTCAAGGTAAAATAATTATATATTATGAAAACTAAGGAAAAAAACATGATTTTAAAAAAATCATAAAAAATGGAGTCTAGATGACCCTAAATGAAGCTCCAAAAAATGGCCTGTTCTGTACACTACAATATAGTGACTCACATTGACAATCTCACTACTTTTAAGATAATCCTACCACTTTAAAAGTAGCAATATTGTCATTTAACTTATTATTAGTTAGACAATATCGTGACTTGGTTTGAGAACCCCATGAGTTGTAGAACAATCCCACTACTAAGATAGTAGTGGTATTGTTAAACCTACATAGAAAGACAAAGTTAGTTTGACAAAAAAGTAAGCTTATCAAAATACCATGAGTTACAAGACAATATCATGACTCAAAGCAACAATATCATGACTATGTTAGAACAAACCCATGACTCTCAAAAAAATGTGTTTTTACTCTAATTTTCACTTTTTTGGTTTCTTACTTTAAGATTCTATAGGGAAAAGATTAGTAGGTTGCTTGAAAGAGATTCATTATTTTTTTTGTGAAGCTAAGAATGTCCCACTAGACGTGCCATTATGTGAAAAATAATTTGACTAAGAAGAGGATATTAGTATTGTGTTAGTGAATGAAACCAAATCAAAAACACTCTAAACTACCATCTTCATGCCTAGTTACTAGGGTAATCTTAGTGAAGAAATACAAATGAAAAAAGAAAAACTAAAATTCAAGAACCACACATTCCTTACCTCCCTTGATGCTCCAAAATTATTCTTCAATTAGCTTGCTCAGTTTGTGCTCATGAAGTCCTCATCAATGGAAGCTTGGCTACCTCCATCTCTCCTTGGCACCTTTGGCTTTGGCTTGAAATCAATTGGCCATGGTAACACTAGTTTTCATGAAACTTTTAGAACCAATCTTGTATTATAAATTTTCATAAATTAAACTTAGAAATGATGTTCATTGCCTCTCTATTTATATATTTTTGAGATTGATCAGAATCAACCTAAATCGTCAATCCTGAGATGAAGATGTGTGGTTGAGGATTAATTCAATTTTTTATAATTAAGTTTATAATTATCATAATCATGACAATGGAAAAGGGGAAACTAAGAGTTATTAAGGGTATTGATGAGGCATAGAGGGCATGATTCTTGATATTTGTGGCATTTATGGCCTAGGGATGTCTTCCCAAGAAATGGGGTCACCTAATGATGCAGATATTCAATATTCATATCCAAAATAAATTATTCAATAAGTTTCCATGGAATTCTTGATTAGGCTTTAATTTGGTTTAATTATCTCTTAATCATTTTTAATAACTTTGTGCACAAATTATTAAAATTGATTAAAATGCCTTGTTATTGGTCCAAAATTTAGTGAGATTGGAATTGAAAGGTGCTATCAGATGCATTAGATCCATTATCCAATTTAGGATATTATCAATAATAAATAACAAAGGCACATGTATTTTGCAAGAGATTTAATAGTAAATAGTAATCTAGAGCAGCTAGGTACAAAATTGGCATTTTGACTTAGAATGATCTGATAAAAATTAGCTAGCCCATAAATTGCATTATCCCATTTAGAGATACCCTAGCCAAAATGAACACTTGACTATATCCGGTTCAAATATTTTAATGCATTTTACTATTTTTAGGTCAAATTATGCACTTTAGGTGGAAATTGGTCAAAACCCTGATTGGAGGTTATTGGTGGCCAAATTTAGGTGTCTACAGTACTCATCACATTGATCATTATTGCACCCTTCACCATATTCTCAAGGACCACCTCATGACCACTCTTGTGCCTACTAGCATTCCTCACATAGGTCATTTACAAAAGAAGGATTACCCTTCTTCCCCTATGGATACTCCACTTATGATCCATTTTCCACCTTTAATTTCTTTACCTATAACTCCTTCACTTGTGGATTCTCCTTCACCCATGGTCCATTATCCATTAGTGATCTCTTCATCTCCCACATATTCCATTATTATTATTTATCCTAAGCATCACATGCATGATAGTCCTCATTAACATGATCCTTAATGCATTTCTATATTTTCTATCAAGCAGATTCAATGTGAAGTCCTTTCTCAACTTTCCCTAAAGATCGATGAAACTTTGGTTACAATTCAAGTTTAGCTTCATAAAGACTTATAAGATGTTATGGATAATGTGTGTAGACAAATCTACTAGTATTTGTGAACACATAATGGTGTTATTTTATTTATTTCTTCATTTAGATTGGACATTTGCTCCACATTTACATTTATCTATCTTATATCATTTAACATTATGTCAAATTATTATTTACCTTACATGACTACTTATGTTTTTCACTACATGTTGCTTATGATGCCATTTTATTCCTTATGTTCTCTTATGGATTATTTTTCATAATTACATACTTTTTCTCTATGAATTCCTTTTACATGAATATATTAGTCTTTATCATGTTTTTTTTCTATTTTATCTCTATACACATGGATAATTGTTATTGTGACTTAGTTATATAAACCTTGTTCCCTTTAGTCATTCCTTATTTACCATGTGATTAGTTAGAATAAAATTTATCTCATCATAATATCATTTTACTGATCCACCTTGGATCTCCCTTTATTACCCTTATGTACTTTGAGAAATAAGCATACACATGGTTGAGATATGAGATAACATGTTAGTTCATATGTAAGCCTAAGAGTGTTAAGTCCATCATATCTTTAGATAATTAGCTTCCTTTAGCCAAAGCCTAAATCTCACTCATGTGTATCACTTTATATCTCATGATTGATCATTCTATATATATATGGAGGAGTAATCTTAAAATACATAAAAATTCAAAGGCCAAATCATTTAAGAAAAGGCAATGATCTAAAAGGCAACATTCAAAATTTTCAAAAGTCAAATCACACTAAAAGATGTGATTCTAAGTACATATCCTTTTTATAATTTGAACTCAAACTCCATAGTTAGCCTCATGATAGAGTTAAGGTCTATTGGATTATGGTACACCAATAGATTATAAAAGGAGAATAAAAAACTCTTTTAGTGCTATCTACTTTCTCATGCAAGTACCAAATATTTACAGTAGATTGATGATTTATTATTTTTGGGGAAATTAGTGTTTGATTCCTAAATAATAAAAAGGTTTGAGTTGGAGAAAATTAGTAAATAATATTCTAAATTAAAGCTACTAATTTGTTAATTTTAATTACAACTTGACTTTTTCTAAAAATAGTAGTGAGAGAGAGAGAGAAAATTAAACTTATCTTATTCTGTGCTAATTTGACTAAGATAGGGTCTAGAAATTTATGTGTACGACTAGGAAACTATCACAAAAAGAATCCTAAACTTCATTTATTGATTTGATAGGAGTGCTAGAATTGAACACCCTAGGCTCTGGCACTATAGTCCTTCGCTGACTCTATTGTCTTAAGGATTGAAGCTTTTTGGGTTTTGTTTACCTGATTAATGTGAACTTGTGTACTAAATTTTAGAGCCTCATTGTCAACATAACTACCTATAGAGATATTTTTTTGTGTACTTGTATCTTTTATGAAAATGAATGAAACTTTGGAAAATAGGGAAAATGGGTTAGTGTGTGTAAGATGCACTAGACATGATTCAAACCCCATGTGTGGGAACACTACTTACATATCAATACTCTGAAGAGGGATCAAGCCATATGTAGTTCTCCCTTTAAGAGTGCTTAGTGCAATGGTGAATGAAATGTAGGAAAGGTTAAAATTGAGTATGATTGAGATGACTAGGGATTGGTGTAAGGTCTTGAATTAGATTGAAAGTGTATAGTCTGGTTGTATGCAGAGAATAGGGAAGATTGCTTAAGTGGTCTTGCTTTTATTCTTTCTTAGTTGAGTAATATTTGCCAACCCTTTCCAAATGATATTTTAATGGGATTATATATGGATTTATTGGTTTGGGTTAAATGAATTTGTATTAGGCTAACATGATTAAAGATAAATATCTAGAAAGAAATGACTATTGGGGCCTAAGATGCACTTAGACAATAACACCAAAAACATAACACCCTAGGGTCTGATGCTAGTGTCCAGGTTGGGTGCTATTATCTTGAGTTGATAGGTCTTAGGAGGATGGATTAGTCATGAAGAGAGGGTCTTGGCTCAGCTAGGATCAAGTTTGGAAGGCCATGGATGACTAGGAATCACTGAAATTAAGCCTAATAGGGTCATGAGAGCAAGAAAGAGGGACCTACATATTGGGTGTCATTAACCATTCTCAAGTTACCAATTTTTGCATTTTATATGACTACATTTGCCCCCACTTTATTCTAATAATGTAGCAAAGTGAAATACTAGGATAAAGGAAAATAGAAAGCATACCTAAACTTACCTATAAAGGTGAAGCCCATGAATCTTGTATGATATTGAGTAATGTTGAATAGTGTATGGAGATCACATTGTGTAAGTGTGAATCTATTGTGATGTTGAATAAGACTAAGTTTGTTGGGTATGTGTTGAATGATATTGTACCAAAAGTTATATCATGAATAGAGTTGAGTGATCAATCCCCTAGAAAGTGGACTAAAACTGTAAAGGTTAGCCCTTTGGTTCTATCGTCACCTATTAACTGAAGCTAGATGATCATGCATATGTTACTTGGTGTTTGGACTATATGTCCAATCCCTCTAAATAGGTGTCTCAAAAATACAAAGGCTGGTCCTTTAGATCCATCATTACCCCCTAAGTGAAGCTATAAATTGATACCAATATGAAGAAATATGTCATATTAAATAAATTCTAAAGCCCATGAATGCTCTAGAAATTTGACAATGTGGTATGTATATTTGAATGTGTATTGGAATCTAGGCTAATGTTGGGCAACTCAAAAAAGATAGAGATTATGCTTGTATGAAAGCCAATCCAAAACCAAAAATTTAGCTTATGTGGAAGCCACTTGGGAACTAAAGAACTCAATAATGTGGAGGTTAGGATTGTGTAAAAGCCACTTGGAAATGATGCCATCAACCTATAGATGGAGTAAGTCATGTAACTACTGAGAATTCTTGGGTAATGCTAAACTCAAAAAGAAAAGAAGTAAAAGTGTTGTACAATCTACCCCCAATCGTTAGTGTCTAAAACATGGATTCTAATCTAGAAGTTATACCATCATATCTAAATAAGAAGTGAGAGCCATCATGCTATGCATGATTACCCTATATCTAGATTATATATGCAAAACTATACTAAAACTATTGATTCTAGTCTAAAATGTAGCTAACAAAACTATAACTAATCTTACCTTTTTATCTATTTTTGGAAAATATAGTTTTTCTAATATTTGGATAAGAGCACTATAAATGGATAGTAGTGCCACTATTGTTGTAGTCCAACCTTAACACTATTGTCTTGAGCTGAAACTAATCACTATTTTGGAATCTTGACCATCTACCTAGTCTATTCTGAGTGGTTTGATGATTGGTTGTTTTGAAACTAGATTTTTTGACCGATGGAGCTTTGATCTTTGTAATAAAAACCATTGTTTGTTTCCCCCTCTTTTGAGGGTAGGAATAGGTACATTGCAATGACTACCCTTAGAAGAAGAAACCTTGAAAGTGTGTTATACTAGAAATATACATGATATAGCAATGATAATCAACAAGATATCTCAAGATATAACATGATTTGAATTGAGAGATTGTTAAATCAATAAGGGTATTCCTAGACATATATACCAATGTAATAACATGTGTAATGTACTAAAATAGAATTTTTACATGTTAGTTTGGTCAAGGAGGGATTGAACATGATGTCTATCATGACATCCAAGAAAATAGGAAAAAATACATGATGTGGATTATGGCATTGCAACAATCATGAAGTAATAAAGTAATAAGCACATAAAGCAAGAAGCATACAAGATTGGGCAAGGGCCCAAGAAAATAAGGGACATGGATAGATGTCACTCAAACTAGAAAGCAAACATATAAGGCATGTTCAAATGCCACATACACATACAAGTGGCATAAGTAATGTTGGCACAAGGGCCATAAGCACATAGAATAGTACAAGCAAAGGACATTGGCAAATTTCCTAAGGTACACACATGAATAGAAATGAAAGACATTAGAAAATGTCCTAAGGCATATATAGGAGACAAGAAGGAATTGGAAATGTAAGCACATCAAGCTATGCTAAGTAAGAAAATAAAGCATGTAATGGCTAAAAGTATAATCATATAGAACTAATCAAAGAAAGAGATGAATGTATGCAAGATATGAGTAGTACAAGAGTAGCTATATGCCAAGAAATACATAAGTGATAGATACTAGTGAAATGTTGATCAAGTAATCTATGTAAGCTAGTAAATAATATACATCAACATGATAACTAGAGTGTTTAGTGTAGAGATGACATAAGCTAGATGGTGTAGTCATGTAGAAAATGCCCCCAGTGGGTGTGTATATCAATGTGTGTCTAGAATGTAGAAGTAGGATGCCCCCGTAATGGGTAGACTGAAACAATCAAGTAGCTAGATGTTACTGCATAGACTTAAAGAAGATCAAGTGAAGCATGGTAATGTAGATAAATTGACATACAAAAACATAAAACATCAAATGTAAGTCTTATAATAGTAGTAGCAGTAGTAGTGTAAATCATGAATGATGAATATAATCAAAATGTTTTTGTTGTTTTGACATATTAAAATGTTTTTTGATTTTTAAAATGTTATATTGTTTTTTTATTTTGAATTATTTGAGCTATGTACAATCAAACATAATAAACTATGTACATACATTACTGAGGCAAAATGATACTAATTGATGATTCTCATGTGAGACTCCCTATCATGGTGTCTTATATCAACGAGTGAAATCATGAATGATCATGAAGAACGATGGAAATACAAAGGTTGTAGCTCTAAAAGATGTATATGTTGTAGAAGTTCTAAAAAATTTGAAGTAGAAATTGACTGTGGGGTCCCTCTATAAATCTGAGAAGTGGATGCAATTATATGGATCTTAGGTACCCATCTAGAGGTAGGAGAATATCTTTAAACATGTGCTCTATGTGTAGATGCATGATGTCTTAATGAGACTACCCTAGGTATGAATATTGTGGCTAGAAGCTATCTAGAATCCTAAAGCTGTGTAGGTGAATGAACCCTCTATATTGGTGGTGGATACCTCAACTATGTCTAAATTGGAAGTGGGAGAGGAAAATAAACTAGATGAGATACTAAAACTAGTGGTGAAACTATAATTGGTGATTGCAAAGTAGATAATGGCTTTAAAGTGGGGAGTGGTAACTCATATGGAACTCCACCAACTATAATAACTTGATTAGCATGAATGAATTTTATGATCTATGAACTGTAAAAGGTACTACTCAAATTTTTTGAATCCATGGATGACCAAGTAACATATCAAAAAATCTTGTGCTAGGAACTATAGTGAATGATGTGGCCACATGTGTAGGACCAACCTATAAAGGAAGTACTATCTCACCCATTGAACTTTATATATGCCCACTAAAACCATTGATAACTATGTCTATCAGAGTTATATCCTAATATAAATAATCCAAGTGTTATATTAGTGTCATGGTGCACATGTTGAGACTATAACCATTGTCAATAAACACATTGTAAATGGGTTGATTATGACTGTGAACCTTGATAAAGAGTGCATGATAATCTGAATCATCCTTGATGATCTCCTACTCTGAGAAGGAGATGTAAGGTCTAGCTAGAACTATAGAATTGTATACATTGATCATGTTTCTCAAAGGATGTAACTCAACTAAAGATGACCTATATGTATTTGGTGGTGGATGTGCATGATATACATGGTGAACCCTTGATGTGTCCCTTGTATCTTATTTTGAATGTTGTGGAAATGGATCTAAGAATATTTATAATGATTTATCTTGTGTTTACTTTGCTGATGGAGGCTCAAATGAAGTGCCAAGATCAATATCATTTGAATCTATTAGGTCTTATATATTGTTCTTTAAACTGATGCATCTATATGTCATGTGTCCTGTTGCCCTTTATTAGTTATAAAATGCATGTTGATCATATCCCTTTAGAAGAGGGTTTGTTGGATCAACTTCCTAAATAGAAGGGAAATATATGATATTAGAATCTAAAAGCTAATGTAAAACCTTGGCTGGAGGAATTGGAAGATTTGTAAAAGTATGTAGAGGGGTGATGATAAAAATATTCATTGAGGAGGCTCTAAAGCTACGTTAACTATAGGTTAATTCTACCCTTTATTATCATTAAAGTTGACCTTGTATGGGACTTTGTTATTAATCTTATTAGTTGTGTCTGATGTATTAGTGTCCTTTAGTTTGCCCATTGAAATTAGCTTAGCTTCTCTTTCCTTTAATGTGTTACAGAATTCAGTGAAGGAAGAAAGTGTTTTAAACATAATTGATTCATGTAGTGCTGGTAGAAGACTTTGTTTGAAGAGGTCTTATAACTCCTAATCTACCATGGGGATAGTCATCTTAGCCAAGATGGTCTTATACTGAAAAACATAGTCTGTGAGATGCTCATTTGGTCATTTTTTATGTTGAAAAATTTGATCATATGAAACCTTATCACCAATGTTGATACTGAAGTGTGCTAGGAACATGTTAGCTAAATGATTGAATGCATTGAACGACTGATTTGGTAGACTATAAAACCATTATAAATCATAATCCTTTAGACTCCATAGAAATATCCTGGTAATTAGCTAGTCATTTGGTACATAATCCAAGTATGTTGTGAGAAAATCTCTCAAATGTATCTCTAGATCACCTTTATCATCATATAGAGTAACCTTGGGTTGAAAAAAACCTTGTGGCAAGGGTGTAGAGGTAATGTGATATGCCAATGGTGTATGTAGAAGAGTAAAAGAATTGAAAGCCTACGTAGGCCTAGTGGCACCTTGCTCAATATGTAGCACCTTGGATTGAAGAGGTCATATCTCTTACATAAGGGCTGCCATATCGGGAGATAGGGATGTAATAACTATAACTAGTAGTATAGAGGTAGGTTGGGCTGCTATAGGGGGTTATTGAGACATAATTACCCCTGTTGGCTTAGTTGATCTATGGTTTGAGAAGATTGACCATTGTTCACTCTTTTTTCTTCTTCTGGAAGCATTTCATGCATGTCATCTTACATGTTATGGTGTTTAGTTAATAGTTATTAGAGTTCTCTTTTATCAATTTCATCAAAATTGATATATTGGGCCATTGGTAAGGTAGGAAAACAAGTTAAAATTTGATTGAATTTTTTGCAAAAAATTGTAATAGGCAAAGTGAGATATAAAGAAAATACTAAATATAGGAAATGTAGAGTACTAACAATAATTAACTAGAAATTGCATAAAAAGGATACAAAGCTCACACACATGTAAGGTGATACCTCAAGAAGTAATGGGACCTAGTATGGTCAACTAGGGTTTTTAGAATAATATATATTTGTAAATTACTATGCATTTTTAAATTTAAATTAATTTTCTAATTTTAATATGCAACTAAAAATTAATAAAATTGGTGGAATTTTTTTGATTGAATAGGACCTAGTATGTGTAACTAGGGTTTGGAGATTTGTCTTTTTGAAATTACTATTGAATTTTAAATGGATTTTTTGATTTAAATATGCTAGTAAAAATTTAGAAAATGATTGGAAAATTACTGGAAAAATACTAGGACCTAGTTGATGCAACTAGTGTTTGAAATAAAATTATTTTTTAAATTACTATTGAATTTGAAAATTTGAATCAAAATTTTGATTTATATATGCAAGTAAAAAAATCAAGAAATTATTGGAATAATGCTGGAAACTTATTGAGACCTAGTTAATGCAACAAGTGTTTGAAAAAGATTTTTTTATAAAATTTACTACTAAATTTTAAAATTTGAAATGAATTTTTGATTTAAATATTCAAATGAAAATTCAAAATTTTATTGGAAAAATCACTAGGAATGTTACCCTAAGGTTTCAAGGGGTTTTATGCACAATTCAAAGTAAGTTAGGTTTACCAAATGATTTATTATTTTTGGAGAAATTAGTGTTTAATTCCTAAATAAAGTCTAAGTAGGAGAAAATTAGTAAATATTATTAAAAATTAAATCTATTGATTTGTGAATTTAATTGTAATTTCATCTTTTTGAAAAATATTAGTGAGAGTGAAAGTTAAACTTATCTTATTTTGTGTTGATCCAACTAAGACAAGGTCTGTAAATTTGTATGTAGGCTTGGGACACTATCTCAAATAGAATCCTAATCTTCATTTCTTAATTGGATAGAAGAACTAGAACTGGACACATTGGGCTCCAGTGTTATAGTCCTTATCCATCTCTATTGTCCTAAGGATTTAATCCTTGTAGGTTTTGTTTGCCTAGTTAGTGTGAGCCTGTGTACCAAATTTTAGAGCCTTGTTGTCAATAGAACTCCTTGTAGAACTGATTCTTTATGTAATTTTATGTTATATACATTTGAATGAAACTTTAGAAAATAGGGAAAAGGGTTTAGTGTGTGTAAGATGCACTGGACATGCTTCACACCCCATGTGTGGGCACACTACCTATATACCAATACTTCAAGGAGAGATCAAGCCATATGTAGTTCCATTTAAGAGTGCTTGGTGCAATGGTAAATGAAATGTAAGAAATGATAAGACTAAGTACGATTGAGTTTACTAGGGATTGGTGTAAGATCTTGAATTGGCTTGAAAGTGTATAGGCTGATTGTATGTAGAGAATAGGGAAGATTTCTTGAGTGGTATTACTTGTATTTTTGCTTGCTTGAGTGATATTTGCCGACCCTTTCCAAATTATCTTTGAATGGGATTATATATGGATCTATTGGTCATGGGTTAAATGAATTCACATTAGGCTGACATGATTGAAGATAAGGATATTGAAATAAATGATCATTGGGGCCTAATATGCACTTGGAAAATAACATTGAAAGTTAGACACCCTAGGGTTTAGCTCTAGTGTCCAAGCTGGGTGCTATTATCTTGAGCTAGTGGGACCTAGGGGGATGAATTAGTCATGAAAAGAGGGTCTTGGCTTAGTTGGGATCAAGTATGGAAGGTCACAGATCACTGGGAATTAGTGAAAGAAAGCCTAAGAGGGTCATGAGAGCAAGCAAGAGGGACCTAAGGATTGGACATCATTAGCCATGCTTAAGTTACCAATTTTTGCATTTTATATGCCTTCAACTAATAGCTTTATAAGAGGTCTTGAGGAATGGGAAACAAATTTTTGAAAGGTAGGTCCATTTTAATTTTCTTTCTCAAAATAGCCAACATGAGTTGATCTTGGTATCTCAATTATTTGCTTACACAACTTTGTGCCTATAGTGAACATGTATCCTTTATATATTTATGGTCACTAGTCATTTAGTGTTTTTATATGTCCTTGGTGTGCCTAATGTTCCCTAATGTCTTTTCATAAGATGATTACATTATGATTCTTACATTCCTTCTTTCATTCCCTAAAATTATACTATTTCCCCTTAAGAAATATTGTTTTGTTCACTGATCACTCCGCATAGAGATCTCATTTTTGAGTTGTAGTGTAAGACCTTGGATGGGACTAGGCCTTCCTCACAAATTACCAAAATTTCACATTAACATTAAAAAAATCCAATTTTAACATATTTTTTTCCCATTGTTTTCACCTCATTGTTGTTCCCTTTTTGAGATGCAGTGTAAGACCATGGATAGGACCTAGCCTTTCTCACAAAAATTTCCAATAACTAAGTCATAATGAAATTTCATGTGTCAAATTTGAGATAATTCATGATTGATTATAATTTATACATAATTAGCATGATTCCCATCTTTATATAGTATATTTTATGCTTAATTCGTTGATCTTTCACTTTTATCTTCTTATTTTCCATTGCATGTAAGAATACAACCATTTGTATTATGTTTTTCATACTTCCCAACTTGAATTAGTGTGATCATTTTAAGTTCATTTTGCCAATTTTGTTTCTCTTTTATACTTGCAAACATGATTTATTATGATTAATTGACTTAATTTTTTTGTTTTTATATAATTTGTCTTTCACGTGTTGTCCATTTTATTACATTATTTTCATACTTCTCAATGTGATATATTGTGATTTTATTTGTTTTAATTTGGTGCTAATATTTTTCATGGTTTAAATTTTTTTTGGTCTTTTGTTTACAACTTTTTGTTCTATTATACTTAGTCATATTTTATTATTAATGTTTCCCATCATGATATTGTGTAGTGCATTTGTTTGTGATTAATTATATTTTTCTACGTCCTTTTTACCTATTTCTTTTTAACCATGCATGTGTATCACATAATTATATAAACTAAAACAATCCACATATATTTCCCATAATATATACAACAAAATCAAAATTCATGTTCTATAAATAAATATATCCATACATGAACAACCACAACCAAAATACAACTCATGAGACGAAAATCCAAATGTCAAAATAATAGATCTTTATATGTCATGTGTTTTATGAAATAGTAAAAAATATAAAAATATATAGTTCTAGATCTAAAATAGGGCTCCACCATGCCTATCTCATGGCCTATCCACACTACACATAGATGCATTAGATTTTACCCTCTACATGGTGTATTGTAATGATGTCATATAAGATCTCAATCCTACTACCTATCCTTGTAGTTCGGCCACCTAGGCTTATGCCTATCCTAGATAGATCATGGTAGCCATGTGTACAACTCTCTCCTAAGCTAGGGCATAACACACCTATTCATTTCATACTCCCACCCATATCAATTCCTAAAATCCATCCTAGTGTGTCTATATCAACCTCATGGCCTCCCACACTAGTCTAGACCAACTTATTTGAGCTGAGGTAGATGGTACCATAGGATCATCCAATGTGGTGGGGCTATATGGTGCCAACACCCTATCCAAAATGTCATGGTACACTACCATGACCAAGGATACCCATATAACCTCATCTATAATAAGATCTACAAAACCAAAACTAGATATATATTAGATCACATATATATATCTCAAAAACTATCTATTTACCTATAATCATATAAAACTAGTATTCTATCTCAAAAAATAAAAATTACAACATTTCTCCTAAGTCTTAATATCACCAACCACCATCTCCCCATTTTCTGATCATGATCTCTCCATCTACCCATCCCCTAATAACCTCATCTTTGGGTCACCTCTCTATCAAGAAAAAAACTAAAATTAACCACTCATGCATGTTATGGGCCTCTCCTTAGAGGTGCCTCTATTGACCAGCTATGTCTTAGGCTAACTCTTATATCATCCTATATGAACACTCTCATCTAGGCTTGTTCTTATTAATGGCATATCCATCTGTGGTGTGTCTAAATTGGTCACTTCTCTTCCTATTATGATGCTTATTATGGTACTTGATACACACTAGCATCCACATCTGTGCCCTCTCCTCTTCTAACTACTGGCTATCATGTTTGATGAGTCCATGGTCTCACACATCAAGGCCTGATCATTAGTCTCTTGATTGGTACTCCTCCTCCTCCTCTCCCCCTTATCTCTATATCATGCCACAACTAAAAATTAGGAAAAAATAGGGATTTACTAGGTGAAATGAGTAAAAACTACCCTAGAAAATATTCCACTAGCTACAACTCTGCCCACCAAGTATAGTGGTATGTGATCTATACTCTAGCTAGCCCTGACACCATAATTTCCCAACTAGATGAAATAGTAGCAATATGTGTGTAAGGATACCACATAATCTCCCTTCATGTGATCATTTAAAGAATTGGTATGTGAGGAATCACCCATGTTACTTGGTCCTTTATCCATCTAGTCACTCAAAGTAACTATCATCAATCACATAGGACAACCTAGCTAGTTGATACATCAAGAACCTCTCATATATCCATGCACTAATTAAAACCACTAGTCCCATGGTATTTTACCCTCTAGATAATATCCCATACATATCATGTATGAGTTAAAACTAGATGACAATCCCAAAATAATAGAGGACCCCCAATCTAAAATAGACTAGCATAAGGCTATCATATACACCATTATCTTACCATTTGAATTGTGACACAACACTCATGTTATCATAAGTCCAATAAAAACCTTCTAGATGTCTAGAATCTATGAAATATACACATAAAATAAACAAACCCTTAGCCCTAGTTAGATCTTATCTAGGCACATCACCCACCTAGCTAGTGGTCATCTTTCCACTAGATCTTTTAGTATCACTATGATCACTGATGTACCTCTTATAGATAATCCAAGAATTGCATAGAAATCCTCTAGTATGATACCCACTTATATGGTGTCCCCATCCATCACCCATCAAAATATGTTGGTCAACCATTCCCATGCTTTGAGGAACATGACATTGAGATAGACACTCAGTGGGATGCACCTCATCTCCATGATACCTCCTAGATCTAGTGCAATTAGTCTTACTCTATCCACATCTATCAAACACTCTAATAAATATGATAACTATGATGCATTGATTAATCACTAATATCTTTGATGACTTTACAAAATATCAAATAAAAAATAATATGTTAGATCTCCATGTCATTTATAATCAAAATACATTCTTACAAATTTCATAAAACTTAGCTAGTTTGATTTAGTTTGTTCATTTTCCACTAAATTAACCTATTACAAACTAAATCAGCCCCATACTTCATTAGGGATAAAAAATTGGCCTAATAGTACAAAGTTGACCCCTTAACCAATTAATTTGTTTGACTACTAGTAGTCAAACTATTGGTTCTATTGCTCTCTATAGACTAAGTAAACTTGGTCAACATTATCATCCACAATGATGAATTTTTAATTAATTTCCATAAATGCCTTGAGCATTTATTGGTCTGAATCCTTCCTACCCAAACTCCATTTTACCCCTAGTGTCCCTATAACTTTCCTAGGGTTTATTTTGGTGTCTATATTTTCATTACCAAATAATTTTATATAATTCACTTAATTTCAAAAAAAAATTCAAAAAATTGAAATTTTTAGTTGCTTACTTGAGCTACACTTGTTGAAACTACTATTCATCCTCCCCATCTCAGTTGTCATCTCTTCACCATCATGGATCTCTATTCTCTCACTAGGTCTATCAGAGCTCTATTTTCTTTGAATAGTAAAAATACCAAATGACCTATTTTTCACCCTTTATATATTTACTAGTCAAAATTATTTACCCTTCAAACATTTACCATTAGGTTTCTTATTTTGATTATATATTTTATCTCTACTAAATATTTTTCCAAATCATAAAATATTTTGGAATCCTGACATCATAAAGAATATTTTCAACTATTATATGTCTATATTTCAAAAAAATTGATTTTCATTCTTTTTTACTAATCTTTATAGGTTCACATAATTTTCCCTATATTAGACACCTTCACATTTATTTCATCTCCTTTATCTACAATTCTAAGGTAAGTAAAAGTATGTGTTTTTCAAAATTTTCCTTTCATTTATCTTATTTTCTCCTTACTACACTTTATTCAACTTCAGCATTATGTGTCACTATGTTCTTTTCTCAAAGCACCATCCCATGTTTAACCTATGTGACCCGTGATGAGTTTTGAGTGGGGCATATGTATACACATAATATATTCAAAATTTATCAACTAATGATGCTTTATATCTTTTATAAACCTATTGATTCTCAATATCTCTTAGTGCACACCTTAAGGGTTGTACCAATAAAGGGGTAGGTAGACCATTAGTGTTTTTAAGGATTGTTGTCATTTATTACCACTTTTTATCTACATATATCTCCTAAAACCATTCCCCTAAGCTTTGCCTATTATTTTTCACCCTCTTATAGTCATTTACCACCTTCATTATCCCTTCCCTAACCTAAAACATATTTTAATAGTTTATGTTACACAATCAACCCTATCAACCTTGTACTCTTATTTATAAAACTTGTTAGGGTCTAGGTTAGCTTATGGCCAACCTAGTCTGTGACCTAATTTATTTTTGTCAATAATGATACTAGGTCAACTGGGTCAAACTTGTTCGCCTAAACTTTTAGAAAGGATTAGGTTTAGATCCACCTATATAAACACGTCCATATTCCTATATCTAAGATAAGATAATAAGAAGTAAGATATATTTTGCATGTACTTATCCACCATTCTAATTGAGAAACAAGCTTAAGGTTTTATACTTTATTTGGAGATACAGATCTTGTCTTATGGATAAGTATTTTGGATACATTGATAGGTTATATAGTTTATATTTGATTTATCCTTGTCATCCTTATATACCACAACAACCTCTTATGAAGCACCTTGGCCAAGGGAGAGATTGAGGCTCTATACATTTGTATTTAAAGATAAGTATTCCTAACTTTGTTTCTCATTTTTAAGAGTAGATAGATATGCATTTGTACTTTTATTCCATGCATTAATATTTTTTATGCATTGATGTGAGTAGATGTCTTATATGAATTTTTTATTTTTATGTTTATTACTTCCACTTTATGCCACAAGATTTGGTCAACACTAGAATAAAATTTTACTTTACTTGTTATTAGTTTAGTGAATATGAAAACATATGACCTAATTAGGGTTATTACATAATTTTACTTGAATAGAGGCCTTGGAACCCTCCCTACTGATATTATTATGGTAAGAGATCCCTTATCTAGGTTTAGAAGATCCATCTTGGTCATGACCCTAGATATCTACTGTATCCTTGATCAAAAGTGTAATTAGGATTTATCTTCTCTAAGCTAGGATTGATTTATATATCTATTACATTTCCAATTAAATATAATAATGAATTGAAAGAAATTACTTAGTTGTTTTACTATGCATATGAAAATATGGTATGAAACAAGATGGAAGTGAACTAGATCAAGGTTGTGGAATATTCATTAGATTATGGAATTATGCGCTCTGTGGCCTCAGATTCTTACATTAGATCTAGACAATTATGTTGACACTTATATCTGATTGGATGCAAGTGTCTAGTATAAATAGTGACTAGATATAAATTTGACCATCTATAACCATTTTGGGTTTCTCTTCCTTTTATTTTTATGTGTAAAAATAATGTGCATAGGTCATCACTCTTTGTCAAATTATAAAACACCATCTTCCTCACCCTTGGAGTAACCATGGTAAAATTTAGTTAGTTTGCACATGGTGTCAATATTCCCCAAGGATCCCTATTTTAATAGGTGTTACTTACATTTAATACTCTAAATAGGGCATTAAACTTATGTAGTTATCCTCTATGTGTTAGCTTATGTGTACACAAGGATGTAATATATGATAAGCAAGTATATAAAGTGACCTATCTTGTAACTTAAAAAATATGTCTCATGGGATGATCTTTCATTAATTAAAACCTATGGGATATTACTCATATTCTTGATATGAAAATATGGGTGAATAAGGAATATTTTATCACTTTAATGGTTGATTGAATGCTCTTGGTAAGTTGCCTTTTGAGTTCTTATTATATTCTAGGTATTTTCTAGGTGAGGAATGAATGAGGATTGATATTGTATATATACCAATCCATTTTAAAAATATATCACATTAAAATACTTATGTCATTCTTGAGGATATGTTCTATTTTTAAATTATATGACATTTGGTAACTAGACACTTAATTTGAAAGTGGATGCTAGTGTCTAGATAAGATGCAAGTGTCCAAGAAGTTGGAAAATTGGTATAGGTCCAAAACTTATAGATAATGATAATGATTAATTTTGTAACATTTTGTAGAGTATAGAAGGCATGGTCATCAGAATAACATTGGTCAAACTAAGAGATGTAATTTGGCACAAAGAGAGAGTAAACATGAGCCTTTTAGTAGTGAGAAGGTCTTATAAATGAAGGGTATAATGATGATAGCTATTTTCCAAGTGTACAAGATTAAGTTGATATATAAATTAAATTTAGTGTCTATAAATTATAAAGTTTAAAATATGACCAAGTTACAAGTATAACATTAATGATACTAAAATTTAGGAAAAAATAATATTTAATGTTGTGTCACAACCTACTAATTATCTTTTCCTATCTATTCCACAAATGAGACAATTTTCATGATTACTTGAAAATCTTCATAATTTATTATAGAAGTTACTTGAATGTAATGTTATATCTATTCCACCCTCAAAATAGGTTGATATGAGTAGGCCTCCACCTAAGGCATATGATAGTAATGCATATTTTGATTACCATAGATGTATGGGGCACTCTAAAAAATATATGATTTTGGTTAATACAAATATTTAAGATCTCTTTGATGATAACACTATTGAGATTAATGATATTAGTACACTAAGAATGAATTAGGACCACAAAACAATGGGAATGTAAAATTAAAAATCTCTTTTGACCTCTTTCCAAATCATGTAACAATAAAATATAAAGCTAATATTGAGGATCATATGAATTATAATGCAAAACATCCTCCACCAATGTATCAATATCCATTGGAAGGTATTATTGGTATAATTACAAGCATGTTTATATAGTTAAATATTATTACATTTGATTATATTTATATTTTGTATGATGATTATAATTACACATCTTTATTTGTAGGTGCATACATTGATTTTTAACCTATAAATAGTGTCATGGTAGACAATGGATCTAGTGAAAATGTTTTCACCATGACACTCATTACTATTGAGATTTTCAGTCATCATTGTTGCCATAATTGATTATATTTAAGTTCATAATATATTTCAATTTATTATCATATTTTCATTAGAGTCAATATGCCTAGTGAAGTCACATTGAGGTCGTATTGAGAGTTTGCCTTGGTCTAGGAGGCTAATTAAAATATTTAAACATTTATTGTGACTTATTATTATATTTTAAGACTTTTTACAAAAGTTAAGGTGTTTTTGAAAATTTTAAGGTTGATTTTTTTTTAATATCTCCCATGCATGTATTCCATAAAGAGTCTTAATTGAGTTTTGGTCTTCATAACCAATTCTTGGTTGACCATCTCAAGATTTTAAAGCATGCCAAGGCTTAAGTGAAGGAATTAAAAGGAAAAATTGGAAATTAATGAATAATAGAACATATATGGAGGTGAGCAATAAGTTACATGTATTGAATCAAGGAGTTGGAGATGTCATGCATGTATCTACCTTAGTTTTGAATATCTTTTGGTGCTCCAACACACATACAAGGATGTATGCATAGTTTCATACATTTTGAAAGGAAAAATATTAGATTTTTATTTTTTTTCATGTATTTAAATGATGATGTGCATATTTAATAGCTTAATATATGTTTCTTAGACATTATCCATCTACTAAGAACTCAAACTATGCTTGAAATATGCCAAGACAACTCAAATCTCCCTCAAAATTGATTTTTAAGATTTAAATTACCCCAAACAATGTGTTAGTGGATATATTTAATGGATTATAATGTGATATATTAGGGTTTAATAGGGTTTTTTAATCCCATCTCATTGTGTTCAGTCTCAACAAGAAGATCAGAGCTTTATGAATAATTGTTAAGAAGCAAGTTTGCTCTAAAACCCTTCAAAACCCTATCTAGAGAGCATGAGCATTACAAATATGAATTTTTGAAGTGTTTTAAAGATTTATAAATCATGAATAATTATATTTATATCCTATGTATGATCTCAATAGATGACAAGCATGAATGAGAAATGAGCACCTATAAGCCTACAGACCCAAAGGTGCATTTTGGAGTGTTTTTACAATTGAACATACATTTTAAATTATTTTAAGATGTATAGGAGGTAATTAAATTCATTAAGAAAAAATATGATCTCTTGAGACCATGTATCTCTCAAAATATAAAAAAATACTAAACTAGCATGTTTGCTGCCCTAGGGGATCCTAGGTACACAAAAAGGAGCATAGCTTGAGTTATATTGATTAAAAAACCTATGAAATCTGAATTAAAGGTGGGGGGAAATTTTAATAGAATTTTTGGTGGTATAAAGTCTATATATTACTGTAGGATATATAGAATTCAAAATTATGGACCCATAAGTGCAAATCTGTTGAAAACTCATGAAGGCTAAAAGTGCTAAAACTCAAGCTCTATTGATCAAATTAATTTAAAACTTGGTGTGCATATGTTATAAGGTTGTATAAATGTAATAATTTTTTTTTAAATATTTATATTCCATTCATTAATTATATATAACTCATAAGGTTTAGGTAGGCCTTGTTGAGAAGCCTAGTTAGGCTATCATGGAGATTGTCTTAAGAATGCCAATCCATTGAGTTTTCATATAAATTGATAAACCTTGTTTTAGATGATTGGGATATTGAGAACATGGATAATTAATTAATTGGAGAATATAGATATTTCTCTCAAGAGATTCTCAATTACTAATGGATCTCACACCTACAAATTTGAAGTAAGTAATCCTTAATAGCCATGAAGGACATTGTGAGAAGGCTTAAAGTAGTTGATATCAGGTATATGTTTCATGATCTAACTTTTACTTGGATTTTTTTAGGTTTTAAATCATGCTAATGAGACATTTAATGCAAGTTAAGCTGGTGAACATAGTCAATAATATCATCAAATGAGGAGCTAAAGTTGTGCATTATCAATGCACCATCATAATTACCATTCTAAATAAGACCTCAACAACCTCAAGAAGACTACTACTCCAGTTTTATGCCATTATGAGGAGTTATGAGAAATCAAAGGTAGTTTTAATAAATATTAAAATTTTGAAGGAGTCTTCAAGCACATCAAGAAGACTATTTCTTCCCTCTATGTCAAAATCAAGGAGAAAAAGTCAAATCAAACAAATATTTCTCAGTGGAGTTTCATCATGTAAGATTGGTAGATTTGGTTGAAGTCTAAGTCAAGATTTAAAGTCTAAGAGATAAATATCCTCCAAAATGGGTTAGATTTCTTAATCTTTGATAACTTCAATCCTAAATCAAGGACTTCTATGCCCCACTCCCAACTTAGAGACTTCAAATCATGTGTTAGTACATTGGGTAAGAGAATAAGATGTCAATTGAATTTAAATTCAACTATGTTTTAGTTTTTAGACTTAATGAGGGCATTGATGATAATATTTCATGTTTTCCCCTTCACTAAAGGTTCATTTCACTATATGTATTGGTTTTTTTCTAAGCAATTAGATATACCTTTAACTAGTTATGGCTTAGCCTTTCCAAATTTTAGACTTGTAAACACCTTCTTGAGAAATAAAGAAATTGATTTTACCTTCTCATATGCTGGTTATTGTGTGAAATTGAAGATCTATTGATGTAAGCTTGTGACAATTATAACTTTTTCTTGATTTATGTCCATTTTGTACACCTTTATGTAAAAAAATTGATCTTTTGTAAGTTGTAGTTTGTGTCTCTTAGAGTTTATACAATTCAAAGTTGTGATGAATTCTATTTGAGCTTCCTACGACAAGTGGTCATCCTTCTAGGAACTATTATAAGGTTTATCCTTTATAAAAAACATTTATGCCCAAGATTCATTGGTGAATTATGAGTTGTGTATGTGTGAGTTGTATTTATGTTCATTTTGTGTGTGTCTAAGCAAGTTAAGGTATCTAATTTTGGTGCATCACCCCATAGTTAGTCATAGAAATTAAGTAATTAGATGTGTCTCTATCTATGTTAAGTGTATCATATAACCCAAAAAAATGTAGCTATTAGATTTCTTATTGCATCCTTCCAGGGAAAGGCTATATATTGGTATAGACACCTTTCTTACAATTCCATTATAGACTAGGATGAGTTAAGAGTAGTCCTTTGGAAATAGTTTGAGGATTAAAAAGACCACCTCTCTCTAGTTGAACCATTGAATACCATTGAGAGAGTTCCCCATGAATTCATCATTGATTTCAAATTTAGGCTCCAAAAGACAAGAGATAGGATCCCTCATATGATTAAAACATTTCTTGAATATGCATTAATATATTTTTCAAGAGTTAGAATTAGTGATATATCAGTTATGATCAAGTTAATGGGTGGAATAATACTCCAAAATACATTTGAGGTGGCCATGTGGGTATAAAATATCCTTATACAAGCTTAAAAACTTGCACCAAGGCCTTTTATGCCCATTTTTATAGAATCTTGGACTATTACACCCTTTCAAGTGATCAAATTAGCCCCAATTCCATCTCTATATTATAATATATATCCATTATACCCTTTCAAGTGCCCACATTAGCTCCAATTCTAACTCTATCTAATTAAGTTATAGGTCTTCTTAGCCAATCTAGTGAGTTGAGTGAAACAAAGGGTATTATGCGATGGTTAGGGAATGAAATGGTTTCCATAAATAAGTAATTATCTTAGCCTAATATATCATATTAGCCTCCTTATTAGAAGCAATATCATCCTAACATGCCTACTTTTTAGAAATACCATTCAAGTAAACCTCATACCAAGGACAAAGAGCCATTACACAATCTAGGCCATATACCACTATTGATATAAGTATTCCCTCCTCTTGAAAATATATTATACCTACTAAAAATAAAATCATGCAATAATGAAAATGGTGCACCCCATTTAATCAACCCCAAAGTTATGCCTCTTTCCCTAATGGAGTATTAAATCAAGCTATAGTTGTGTAAGGTGAGACAACACCTCAACTATCACAAACAAAAATGCCACCTCAAGGAGAGATAAATGATTTTCAATGGTAATATAGTTCCACATTTGTGAATTTCCAAGAAGGATACCATTGTGACATGAATCAATAAATGGATACAAATAGGGTGGTTTGCCTAATAACAATTATCAAGAGAGCTAAAAGGAGAGATAAATGATGCATAAGAGCTAGTAAAAATATTGTTTTGTCTTATTAATATTATAAAATAACTAATGAGACTCCTTAAACCCTAAAAATGTAAGAAAATAAAAAAATAGGTTTTTAGAGGAATGTAATATCTCAAATTTCCCATTGTCAAGAGAACACTATTATTCCAAAGGTGCAGCTATAGGTTAGTGGCATTCTTCTTAACATCATATACTAAATGAAGAAGGCTCATCTAAGAATATAAATGTGATACACTTTAAATATTTTGGGATAAAATAAATTTATCCAAGAATATCTCTCTAACCTCCATATCTTAGCTAGACCAACAAGGAATGAAAGTGTAGTTCTCACTAATTCTAGACAACCTATTAAACAAGAGGTAAAACATACTAAAGATAATTTAAAACTAATAAAATCTAAAGTAAAACCAAGTAAATATGGTAAAAATCCTCCCTTCTACCTTTATTTTGTCATTGGTGTTAATCTAGTTCATAATTGTATGGTTGGTAGTGGCACTAATATCACAATTATGCCATAATAGATAGCCAATAAACTTAGATTGAAATATGAGCCAAATAAAAAAGGAGTGTTAAAATTATATCGGACATATAATAGGGTAGTGGGAGTAATAAAAAGGTTATTATTTAGATTTACATGCTTGCCTAGGTCTTTCTATTCTTCAAGATGTTGTAGTAGTTGATTTGCGACCATATTTCACATTATGCTTGTCAAGAGACATCACAACAAAGATTAAAGGGTACCTATATTCATATTGGTCATATATGTTTTTAAGAACAAGGTATAGTAATAATGTTACTATAAAATCATAACCTATTTCCAAACTTCATAAATAACCTTACATGACAAGCATTACTAATGTGAATTATACTATACTTGATGAGAAGGAGCATCTAAGTGATCAAGATCTAGCCACTCTTATTGAAGAAATTACTAATATTTTCCTTGATGAGTGGGAAATTAAAAACTATGAGTATGATCCTTATGAGCTTATTGAATAATAAGGCTTGGGAATTTATTATTTGCATGAAGATTGAACATCTATACCAACCCTTGCCAAGCTAAGGGAGTCTACTGAAAGATTATGGAAGCTATTATTTGATGTCTTAAGGAATAATAATGGAGTATGGGTTGAAATTATGTCAATTTATCCATCAAGGAAAAGGTACTACTCTTATATAAAATATAATTTTGGATGTACTTTAAATGTAATTGAGTATGAGGCACGCATACATGGTCTTCAATAAAAAATAAATGTGTGATAAAAAAGAATACAAGTGTTTGGTGATAGTGAGTTGGTTGTATATTAGGTTAGAGATCAAAATTTCACTAAAAATTTCTCTTTAAGTCATATAAAAACATGGTGTGGGATCTTATATAAGACTCTGAAGCTTCCAATATATAGGTTATTTTAAGAGAGGAAAATTAGTATGTTAATTGATTGATAGCTGTAAGATCTCAATTTGACATCTCTAATAATATAACTAATGAGAAATGTCAATGTCACATCAAGGTAGTGGTAAGGCCTTACATCTTGGATAATGGTTTGAGTTTTCAAGTGTTTTAATATGATTAAAAAATAACATATTTTAATAAATAATAAGTTGAATTATCTTCTAGAAATCAAAACAAATTACAATAATAGTGTGAAGATTAGATTGTGAAATTGAAGACAAAAAATATACCCTAAAAAATTTTAACACTTGAGAGCATTGTAATAGTGATGAAAAAAATGAAGAATGAGAAAATGAGGATGTATATAAAGGAATAAAATTATGAAAGTATTACCATCTTTAGCGATAAACTTCCCAAGCTTGGAAAGGTATGTTCAAAACATGAAAGAGAATCATTTGTTGAGTTGTTCTAAGAGTTGATTGATGTTTTTACTTTGGAATATAGTGACCTCAAGAGGTTTTATCCAAGATTATCTGAACATATCATATAGATGGAATATAATGCCAAATTGATAAGACAATGGCAAAGGCCTACCAATCCAAATATGTAGTCTTTGATAAGGAAATAGTTGACCAAGTTGATTGAGTCAAATATCATCTTCCCCATCAATCACTCCTCATGGGTTGAAAATATTGTTCATGCAAGGAAAAAAATGGATAAAAAATATTATGTGTGTATTTAAAATATTTGAACAAGGCTTCCTTGAATGATCATTACCTTTTTCCATCCATTTAGCAAATTTTACAAATGATACTAGGTTCTGAGAGGTTTTCTCTTCTTGATGGATATAGTGGGTATAATCAAATTTTGGTAAGAGATGAAGACCAATTCAAAACAACCTTCAACACTAAATGGGTAACATATTATTATAGGAGAATGCCCTTTGGACTATCAAATGTAGGTTCTACATTTCAAATACCCATGGACATGATCTTTCAAGGTTTTCTAAATGAGATAGTTTTGGTATATCTAGATGACATAACTATGTTTTCAAATAATGGTAATGATAATTTGAGTCATATTAAGCATATTTTTGAAATGTGTAGGTAATTTGGGGTCTCTTTCAACCTAAATAAATGTCCTTTAAGTCAATGAAGGTAATCTCTTAGGCTATGTTACTTCCAAGGAAGGATTGGCCATTGATCCTAAAAGGGTAAATTCCATCTTATCCTTGTCTTTGCCTCAACACAAGAAGGGAATACAAATATTTTTGGGTAAACCCAACTTTTTAATAAGGTTCATTTATGATTTTTCAAGTTTTTCTAAGCCACTAACAACCATATTGAAGAAAAAAATATTATTTCAATTGGACAAAGGAAGGAAATAATAGATTTTAAGCTATCAAGATAGCCATTGCCCAAGCACCTACACTTGTAAATCCTGATTTCTCAAAGGATTTTATATTGTATGCATTTGAAAGTTTTTATACTATTTCAGCTATGTTGACCCACCATAATGATAATAAGTTAGAATAACCAATTGCCTTATTTAGTCAAGGCTTACAAGACTATGAGGTGAGGTACATATTTTTTGAAAATAGTTTAATTTATGTTATTAAAAGACTAAAAAAATTAAAACATATGATTTCAAATAATAAGATTAATGTTATGGTATCTCACCCATGTATGAATGAGTTCTTGAGTAAATACTTTAATGAGAAGAGGGATGGTTGGATCAAAAAGTGATGGAATATGACATGGAATTTAAGGTAAGCAAGTTAATAAAAGGTAAGGGGATATGTGACCACTTAGATTTAGATTTATAAGAGAATAAGAAGGTTTTCCTAGAACTTTAGGATGACCCACATTCAACTACATATTCATCTCCTACAAGTTAGACACAATAGATGATTCATTACTTGCATATTGGTATGTTCCTTTAAGGTTTATATAGGATAAAAATAAGGTATATCAGGCTTCAATCTATTCCCTGTATCATTATTTATGGTATGTTATTAAAAATAGATATTAATCATGTTATTCTAAGGTTTGTAGATTCAAATCATATTGACTATCGGTGTATTATATTCAAGGATTGATATACATGGGTCAAAGAATTCAAGAAATGTGCCTTGTTTGTTGATAAAGATAAACTTGCATCCCTCCCTCTTTACCCTATTTTAGTTGAAAATACATTTATGTAGTGGGATTTGGACTTAAAAGGGGTAATCAATCCACCATCAAGCTTGGGAAACAAGTGGATACTAATTGCAATAGATTACTTTACTAGGTGGATCGAGGAAATTTAATTGAAAGAAGTGAATGAGGAAAATATTCTTGACTTTTATGAAGGGATTATAAATAGGTTTGGAGTCCCTTCTACCATCATATAAAATAATTCCTTGGTATTTATTAGAACTAAAATGATTGAATTGGGTGTAGTAAATGGGATTCACTTGAGTACATCTTCAAATTAATATCCTCAAGGTAATGGAATTATTGAATCCACAAACAAGAACCTTCTAAAGATCATCAAAATGACTTTAGAGGATAATTATAGAATATGACATATAAAGTTAAAATAATAATTATGGGCTGATAGGATTGATCCTAAAATGTCTATTTGAAACTCACCTTACAAGCTTGTCTATGATAGAGAGGTAAGATTGTCAATATCCCTTGATTTAATTAATAGCATTAGAGATTGTAAACTAGCTTGAGATAATAGGAGAAAGAGCTATAGATTCAATATATGTAGATACGATGGATTTACAGGATCTAATAGACAAAAACATACACATAATGGAACATTATTAAGCACAAATGAAAAAGGTAATTTGAAAAGAAAGTAATGGAAATAAATTTTCAGTAATAATACCTTATCCTTAAATGGACTGAGGATAGAGAAATACTAGGTAAGAACACCAAATTTGACACAATATGGACTGGTATTTATGTAATTTCTATTGGAGAGTTTTTAATGACATCATGGAGGTGTCCAAGTGAGTGGATGAAGTGTCTTAATAGTCTAAGTGTCAATGACAAAGTGTGTAGTGTGCTTGTCCCAGTGTACTTGAAGTAGGCTTAGTTGATACTTAGTTTTAGCATGATTAGGTATGGGTCTAAAGCATTGAGCATGTGTTAGGGGTACTATCAGAGGTCAAAGATGATTGGATAGGTTATGAAAGTACATGATATTCATCTAGTTCTTCATTATGTTCATCTTGACATAGTTGGTTATATGGTAGACAAATCTAAGTAGGTAATTTAATGACATCACCATTTCCATGTAAGGAATCATCAAAGGGAGTTGTTCATATGGGTATGATCACATTAGTACCAAGTTTATATGGTCTAAGTTTTAGGAAATAAAAGTGAGTAGAGTAAAATATATAACTATGTAAAGTTGGCTTCTTAGGGAGTTTTCAATGTTTTTCCATAGCCAAATTTGTAAGGGAGATCTAATGGTGCACATTTAATTGCATCACATATCGATGGAGAGAAATGAATCTAAGACTAATTTATATGCTCAAAAATATATAATTAATTAGTTTTATGGCATTATATTTCACATGTATGAAGTTTATAGGAGCAGTTTGCTACATGGATGGATTCTCCTATGTGAGAAGATCATATGATTCAAATTTTAGGACATGCGACTAAGCACAAAAAAAGTTATTAAGGCTCATTGTTGGCCTTCCAAATAAATTATAGTGGTTCCCACACTTATCCAAGTTTACAAAAAATTACATATTAGGACTAGATAAGGGTCCAATGGTGAGTGGGTGTTTGTATAGATGCAGATCAATGATGCATATTGAGTCAAAGAGGTCAAAGTGTTTGACCTTTAAAAAGGTCAAAATCTAGGCTACTATCAAAGAGATCAATGGAGTGATTTTTTTCCAAGTTTTTAGGAAAAATTGAGATGATGACAAGTATTTGATGTTTGAGAGTGAGCAAAGGTAAAGACCAAGTTAATCCATGAACATCGATGGTGCATATTTAGTCAAAATTCCCAAGGAGCATGAGATGAGGTCAAAATGACAGATGTTTAACATAGTTAAAGATCAAAAGAGATTAAAAATGTGTATTTAATATAATATGTGAGGACACTAGATGTTGACATAGTGTTTTTATTTTAATAGTTGTTCAGTGATCATTGGAATTCAAATATTTGAATTTATGAGGGAAGACCAGCCTATAGTTTTTGTGCCATAAATTTTAATATATGAAAAATTTGATGTTATAGTTGAAATAAAAGTTATAGAGGAATTTAAGGTACATCTATAAATATTAATTTTAAGTTATAAATGTTTGTACTATCAAATTTAATGAGATATAAATTTGATTATGTGTTATTTCATGCTCTGCAAGTAACCCAAGAAGGATATTTGAGCTATTGTTGATATATTTTGGATGTTTCAAGGGGACTTAGCTATTAGAGAGTGTTTTAAACTCCTTTATGATGATATTTATGGATTTTTAAGGTTTGAACAATCCATATTCTGTATGAAAAAATGTGTATAAGTTGATTATGTGTTTATTCATGGTGTTTCTATGTATAAGGTCAAAGATTGATCTATTTATCTTTAAAAATGAGTTTTGTGATGACTATGATAATTTGAGGATGTTTAAGGGGTCATGTGGAATGGACCTTGCATTTGGAAGTGGTCCTATGTTTTTTACTTTTCTCAGATAAGTGTCAAAGAGGTGAATGGGTCTTCATAGGACCTAAAAGGTGACTTAGGTATATTTGAAAGAGGGTTGTGCTTAAAGGTGACCAATGTAGATGCCTTAAGAGTGAAGGCATGTGTTATGACTAATAAGGAAGGTTGTGAACCTAATAATAATCATGAAGGATATATAAAACTTGAAATCAAATGTGGTGATTTATAGATGAGTGAGAAGTGAGAAAGAGGTGTGTGAGATTTGTGGAGCAAAGGAAAGGGTGTGTACCCAGTGGATGGGTTAAGGAGAAAAATAGGTCAATGAATATGTGTATGACCTATAGGTTATATTTATAATGTCAAAGATAGTGCTCTTTCAGGTTTGAACATTGAGGATGAATGAAGGATAGATGATGTCTTTGTGATCTTGGTGGTTGATTTGAGAGGTAGATAGGAGTGAGGATGATGTAGTGTGTAGAGTTTAAGAGAGATGATATACATTATATCTCCATTAGATTGAAAATAATTCAATGATCATGTGATGTTCATTTCATAGGTGTTGGAAGAGTGCTCAATATCTAGGTCTAAAGGACTTGACCAAATAGGTGGTCATAAGGACATGATAATATTAGGAGTAGGTTCTCCTTGTAAGATAAGTGTTTCACTAAAGTTGGTAAAAAATAATTGACCAATAGGTGGTAAGAAGGACTTGATCATCCTAGGGGTAGGTGTCCCTTGTGAAATAGTTATTTCACTAAATTCTAGTCAAAAGGACTTGACTAGTCTGATATTTGTGATCATCTTATAAGACAAATAATCTATGTGTTTATTGGCTTGAGAGTGGGTTTTTTCCCCCAAGAGGGTTACCCACATAGATCTTCTATTTATGTGTTTTATCTTACATTATCTTCTTTGTTCATTTATATAAACATCATTTATGCCTCAAGAATGGCTATATTGAATGCTTAAGTGTTTGAAGGATTAGAATTGAAGTTGAAATATCTTGCATCACTAATTCACCCCCCTTCGTGATTATATCTCAAAAAATTGGTATCAGAGTAGGTCCTTTGATAAAGGTTTAAGAACTTGAAAGAGATCTAAGGTACAATATGGGTAACAATCAAATACAAGGAAGTTTTTACACTAAGCAAGCATTAATGTTCAATGGATCCAATTATGCTTTTTAGAGTGTGAGGACGAGGACCTACATCATGTCCTTAGGGTTTGATACTTATAAATATATTGTGGATGGTTATTTTACATCCACTATTCTTCCATCTAGTGGTATAGATAATAGGTTATTTGAGAATAATTCTAAGGAAATGAATGCTATAACTTGTGGTCTTTCAGAGAATACATACACTAAGGTAATCCATTGCATATCTACCAAATAAATGTGGGATAAATTAAAGAATATTTATGAAGGATATTTAAAGGTTAAGTTGACAAAGTTTTAGACTCATCAAAGACAATTTGAGAGTCTTAAGATGAAGGAATAAGATTCTATGGCATCCTTTCTAGAGAGAGTTGATGAGATTGTAAACATCATTAGAGGTCTTGAAGAGATAATTTAAAAATATACTATAGTTAAAAATATATTAAGGTATATCTCTCTTAAGTTTGATTCAAAAGTGTCTACTATAGAAAAAATTCATGATCTTATTATGTTGAATATGGATGAATTGCATGGAATCCCTATTTCCTATAAGATGAGAGTCGATGATGATAAACCACCAAAGAAGGAAAAAAAATTCAAGACATAAATGAATCCATAAAATAAGTTCTAAGGTAAGAATATTAAGGAGGATGACATATCTAATATTAATGAAGATGAACTAATTACTTTGTTTACAAGGAAATTAAACATAGGTTTAGGCAAGAATAAGGGTAATCTAACCTTCAAATGCTTCAATTATGGAGAAGTAGGAAATTTTGATAAAAATTGCCCTCATAATCATAAGAATAATTATGATGAAGATCATGGTGAACCAAGATGAAGACAAGAAGACATATAAGTTTAATAAAAAGAAGGGATTCAAAAGGTTTGACAACAAGAAGTATTTCATGGACAAGAAGAGTCTCTACACCAAAGAATATTGAAACTCATCAAATGAGGGTGAAGATAGTGACTTAGAGTATGATCATGAAGATGATGATACTTTTAAAGATAGATCCCTCTTCATGGCTGAGGATGGAATTTGCTCATATCAAAAGGGGTTGACTTGGAGTGATTAAAATGATGATAAAGATGAGGTGGACTATGAGACTGAATTGATGAATGCTCTTGAGGAAATAAATATTGAGAAGATGATTAACACTAATATGAAGTCCCAAATTAATGACTAGAAAAAATAATTCAGTGTGTTTGAGGCAAGAATAATTGAAGACAAGAAAGAATGTGAAGATATACTCAACCATCTCAGTTGTCAATTGGAAATACTATCTACTAGCCTGAAAGCTAAAGAAGATGAATTTTAAAGGTATGTAACTAAAAATGAGTCATTAAAATTTAAGTTATAAAAGACATCTTGTAAGATGTAGTCATTTATGAGATTTGAAAAGAGCTCAATGTTGGTGGATCAACCAACAATGGATTACACTTGTGAAAGCAATAAACGCGGAAATAAATCAGATAGATAAGCAACTGAAATGATAAATAGCACAGAACAAGATATACAAGAAAACACCCTGAAAACTTGTATTAAAACTCTTTACAATAGGAATACAATTGAAGAAACTTAGTTCTTCCACACCTCTCTCAGATGCACACAAGATCTCTCACTAGATCTCTATTCCTCAAGAGCTCTCTCTCAAGAACAATCAAATCCAACAACCTGGATTGATGCAACTCAGTACTATCCTTCAAACATTCACAATGTTCTACTCATACAGTTCAACTCACTTGCTAAGCTAAGAAGATCTTTCCTACATATAGAAAATAGGAAACTTGAGCATGCTCTTACAACAAACAGTTAAGCCTCTTTAACAAGGGCTCTAAAAATAATATTTCTAATAATAGAGACGCGAGCTTGAGACTACAACTCAAACTCATCATGCAAACACTCGCTTCAGTCCATGGAAATCGCTTTCTGGACAAACAGGTAACCGACGTCAGTTCCTGCCTGTTCGCCTATGACCGTCGCCGGCTGACACTACTGCCGACGTCGGCGCCTCTACAACTGCAATTGACCGACGTCGGTCGCTCCTGACCGACACCAGCGTCTGTGTAGACCTGACCCTATTTAAGTCTGCTCCTTGGTGAAGCTTTTAGCTCCACACCCTAACAATCTCTCACTTGGAGATAAACAAGCTGCACCAGTACCTATACAGCAACATCTTCTAGCTTTTCCATCTTCAACTTAATCATGAAGACCAATAGAAGTTGAATGAAGATTCAACTTCTCCTTCGTAACCGGCTTTGTTAGCATATCAACAGGATTCTTGTCTGTATGGATTTTCTCCAGCTTCAACTCACCATCTTCCAATACCTGTCGTATGAAGTGATACCTTAGCTGTATGTGCTTTGTTCTTGAATGAAAGGCCAAATTCTTAGCCAAATGGATTGCACTCTGATTGTCACTGTACAATCTGCAACTCCCATGCTCCCTTCCAAGCTCTTCCATGAACCGTGTCATCCATATCATCTCCTTGCTAGCTTTTGTGGCTGCAATGTACTCTACTTCTGTAGTTGACAAGGCTACAACCTTCTGCAACTTAGATATCCAGCTAACTGCCGTTCCACCTACAGTAAAAACATAACCTGTAGTGCTCCTCCTGCCATCCAAATCACCTGCCATATCTGAATCTACATAACCATGTAGAGAAGTATCTGAACCTCCATAGCATAAGTGTCTACTACTGGTTCCTCTCAGATATCTAAGGATCCATTGAACTGCCTTCCAATGTTCCTTACCTGGATTGGCCATATACTTGCTTACTACTCCCACTGCTTGGGCAATATCTGGTCTAGTACACACCATTGCATACATAAAACTCCCTACTACAGAAGAATATGGAACCTTACTCATGTACTCTACCTCATCATGTGAATTAGGACATTGTTCTTTACTTAACTTGAAATGTCCAGCCAAAGGTGTGCTTACCGGTTTAGCATCCTGCATATTGAACCGTTTCAACACCTTGTCCACATAATCTTCTTGAGATAATATCAACTTGTGATTTTTCCTATCTCTCTTAATGCTCATACCAGGGATTTTCTTAGCTGCTCCCAAATCCTTCATAGCAAATGTTTGAGCTAATTTCACCTTAAGCTCAGAGATATCCTGCATGTGAGATCCTGCAACCAGCATGTCATCTACATACAACAATAGAATAATATATCTACGATTATCAAATCTCTTGAAATACACACAATGGTCTGATTGACACCTACTGTAGCCATGCTCAGTCATAAACGTATCAAATTTTAAGTACCATTGCCTAGGAGCTTGCTTGAGGCCATATAAGCTTTTCTTTAACCTCCACACAAACTTCTCCTTACCTTTGACCTCAAAGCCCTCTAGCCGTTCCATGTATATTTCCTCATCCAAATCTCCATGAAGAAACGTTGTCTTAACATCTAGTTGCTCAAGATGCAAATCCTCAAAAGCAACCAAAGACAATACAACCCTTATTGAAGTCATCTTAACAACAAGAGAAAAAATCTCACCAAAATCAATACCTGGCTTTTGTGCAAATCCTTTTACCACTAATCTGGCCTTATATCTCATCTGTCCATCCTCACTTTCCTTCAACCTGTAGGTCCATCTATTCTTCAGTGTTCTCTTACCAGCTGGCAATTCAACCAAATCCCATGTTTGGTTCTCTCTTAAGGACTTCATCTCCTCAAACATGCCACGCTCCCACTTACTCTTGGACTCCACCTGTAATGCTTCTTCAAAACTCTCTGGTTCTCCACCATCGGTTAGCAATAAATAAAATAAAGAAGGAGAATATCTAATTAGAGGCTTACTTGCCCTTTCAGACCTCCTGATGGGTGTCTTGGACTCATTCTCAACAATCTGTCCACCCAAATTTTCTGACAGTGACCGACCTCGGCCACCTGTAGACCTGTTACTAGCTGACGCCAGTTCTTCCTGGCTGATGTTGGTGCCTGGTCTGCCGACATCAGTCTCTGTACAACTGACATCGGTTTCTGTACTGCCGACGCCGGTTCTTAACCTGCCGACGTCGGTCTCTATGTTTTCTTGTAAGTGATTATTTCTTTTTCCCACGAGCTCATTTTTGACCATAACTTCGTCCAATTCACTATTGCTCTGCCCAAATTGATCCAGCTTTCTTATCTGATCACTGTACATCACTCTTTCATTGAAAACAACATCACGGCTCCTAATTACCTTGTTAGTTCTTAGATTCCAAAATCTGAAACCAAAATCATCTGAGCCATAGCCAATAAACGTGCACCTCATAGACTTAGCATCAAGCTTCTTTCTATTTTCCTTATCTATGTGCACAAAGGCTTCACAACCAAAAACTTTGAGATATGAGAGATCTACCTTTTTACCTGTCCATGCCTCTTCTGGAATTCCACCATCCAGAGCTGTAGAGGGTCCTCTATTAATCAGGTACACTGCGGTGTCAACTGCTTCTGCCCAAAACTCTAAGGGCAACCCAGCATGTAATCTCATACATCTTGCACGCTCCATGATAGTTCTGTTCATCCTTTTAGCAATACCATTCTGCTAAGGTGTCCTTGGAACCATCCTTTGCCTTTGGATTCCGTGAGTGTAACAATACCAGTTAAACTTAAGACTACAGAACTCACCGCCATTATCAGATCTCAAACACTTTAATCTTCTGCCTGTTTCATTCTCAACCATAGCTTTCCAATCTTAAAAGTCTCAAGAACATCAGATTTATTTTTAATACAGTAGATCCATACCTTTCTTGTGGCATCATCTATGAATGTAACATAGTACCGTGATCCGCCAATAGAGGCTACCTGAGCTGGTCCCCACACGTCTGTGTGAACAAGCTGCAACTTCTGACTTTTCTTAGTAGACCCAGTCTTGAGAAAACTAACCCTTTTCTGTTTTCCAAATACACAATGCTCATAAAATTCTAGATCCATACTTTTCAAATCTGAAAGCATACCTTTAGAATTAAGAATTGACATCCCCTTCTCACTCATGTGTCCAAGCCTTGAGTGCCACAATTTAGCATCCACATCTGAAGTAGATAAAACTAAAGGAGATTTGTTAGTAACACAATTACATAAATAGAGAGTACCTTCTCTCTTACCTCTGGCCATAATAAGTGCACCCTTGGTCACCTTCCAAGAGTCTGCTGTGAGAGTTACTGTATAACCCTCATCACCTAGCTTACCTGCAGAAATCAAATTTCTCTTCAAACTAGGAACATGCATCACATCTCTCAACACCCATGTGTTGCCATTCTGCATCTTCAGCTGCACTTTACCTTTGCCAGTAATCTTACAAGGCTCATCATCCCCTAAGTACACTATTCCAAAATCTCCATGGATATAGTCACTGAAATATTACTTGTTAGGAGTAGCATGAAAAGATGCACCAGAATCTAATACCCAAGACTCTATATTATTATACAGAGAGAAAATAAGAGCATCCTGTGCAATACCTGCAACCTTTGTCTCTTCCTTTCCTTCATGCTGATTGTCCTCCTTAGGCTTTGACCAACAATCTCTGCTTATGTGCCCCATCTTTCCACAATTCCAGCATTATGGCTTCCTGCCATTTCTGGATTTAGATCTACCTTTCCCCTTAGACTTGGATCTTGCTCTGCCTTTCTTGCTCTTCTCTTTTTGCCTTCCCCTACTCTAAAAACTTAAAGCATTCCCAGATGCCTCTTCTGTGCTTTTCCTGCGTATTTCCTCATTCAAGATAACACTAACAACATCCTCTACTTTCAAAATATTTGATGCAAATGCAGTATTACTTACTGCCATTACTAAGCCATGCCAGCTTTCAGGCAAAGAACATAATATTACAAGCTCAATGCTGGTGGATCAACCAACAATGGATTACACTTGTGAAAGCAATAAATGTGGAAATAAATCAGATAGATAAGCAACTGAAATGATAAATAGCACAGAACAAGATATACAAGAAAACACCCTAAAAACTTGTATTAAAACTCTTTACAATAGGAATACAATTGAAGAAACTTAGTTCTTCCACACCTCTCTTAGATGCACACAAGATCTCTCACTAGATCTCTATTCCTCAAGAGCTCTCTCTCAAGTAAAATCAAATCCAACAACCTAGATTGATGCAACTCAGTACTGTCCTTCAAACATTCACAATGTTCTACTCATACAGTTCAACTCACTTGCTAAGCTAAGAAGATCTTTCCTACATATAGAAAATAGGAAACTTGAGCATGCTCTTACAACAAATAGTTAAGCCTCTTCAACAAGGGCTCTAAAAATAATATTGCTAATAATAGAGACGTGATCTTGAGACTAAAACTCAAACTCATCATGCAAACACTCGCTTCTGTCCATGGAAATCGCTTTCTGGACAAACAGGTAACCGACGTCGGTTCCTGCCTGTTCGCCTGTGACCATCGCCGGCCGACACTACTGCCGACGTCGGTGCCTCTGCAACTGCAACTGACCAATGTCGGTCGCTCCTGACTGATGCCGGTGTCTGTGTAGACCCGAACCTGTTTAAGTCTGCTCCTTGGTGAAGCTTTTAGCTCCACACCCTAACACTCAAGTGATCTAGACAATATTCTAAATGGTCAAAAGCATGCACATGATAGAACTGGTGTTGGATACAAATAAGAACTAGAAAATGTAACTCAATAAAAGATGAAGACTAATGTAAGTTAGACCTTGAAGGTCAAAAATTAATAAAAGAATGAAGATGTTGATAAAGTTAAGACAAATCAGATCAGACAACCAAATGCCATGAGATATGCAATTTTAATGGTTATTGTTACATATGAAATCATTTTGGGCATAGAGATACAGAATGTAAGAGATATATTATAAATGATCTTTTTATCAAACTATGATAGGGGTCATCAGTTAAAATGTGTGAATAAATTTGAGTGATTTAACTATCTTGATGAGGGACATTTTGGTAAGCATTATCTAAATAAGGTAAGAAAAGGTGAGTCATCTTCAAAAGGAATAGTTTGTTTCAATTGTCAAAATAATGGACATCTTTAAAGAATTTTTTTATTAGGAAAGGAAGGATAAGCTTCTTTAAAAAGGTATAGTGTGCTTCAATTATCAATAAAGAGCTCACATTGCTAGATTCTAAAAGTAAAGGCCTATAAGACATAATAGGTTTAATTAGGTTCCTAAAATGAATGAAAGAAGGCAAGTTAACTCATGGAAACCAAAGGTGGTATGTGTGAGTCATGACAAGTATATAGGTCTAAGTAATCTATTTTCTATGGTGGATAATGCTACAGAAGTTGGAGAGTGCCAAGAGCTCTCATTATTTGCTCATGTTGTGAATAAAGAGACCAAGCTCAAGGAGAAGATCAATGTTTTGATTGAGGCTAGTTCTGAGGTGTGTTTGGATGCTAATGAGAATATTTATATTATTCATCAAGTTTCATGCAAAAAACATCAGTTGTCATTACCTAATGATGAGGTTCTAAACTACAAGGAAGATTATTCAACTAAAAAGGTATGTCATGTATCTATGTTATCCCCATGTGTTTTTAGAATAGTATTAGAATAGAAGGAGAATGATGTAATGGATGAGAAAGTTGTTTATTTTAATCCTAAGAAAAATAAGAATAAGAACTATTAGTATTAGATGACCAAGGAGGAGAAGGAATATGAAGAGTTATGGGAAAATACTGGTTTCCATTCTTCTAAGAAACCATGTGAATCTAGTGGAGAATTAAGTGCTACTATGGTGTTCTTTAGAAGGTCCTAAAAGGAAATAGATGAGTGTTTCTAGTTGGAATTGGTATGTCAAGATGGGAGAAGTGCTTTGATGAAGATACAGTGATGTCTTAAAGTGTTTTTTGTTGTGTATGCAGTGTCTGTAAGATCAGAATAGGTGTTCTTAGGTGGAATACAAATGAGATTGATGGAATGTCAAGAATATTTTGGTGATCATAAAGGTCTATGAACTTCTTTGTGATGTGTTTCAGGTGGTTTTATATCTTGATGATCCTATTTGTGCCTTTTGGAGGGTTTTATATGATCTTGGGTTTATCTTTCTTATTACAAATCAAAGCCATGGTATAGGAAGTCAAGGTTACCAAAGGTGCGAGGACTCAAACTTTGGTCTATAAGCATGTGATGGTTGTATCTATGTGTGAAATAAGTTTCATAGGTGGGTGTTGACTAGAAGGTTTGTCGACTTTGTTTGTTTTGAGATTTTAGAGTTTTGGGCTATGGTAGATAAGTGGTTTGCCTTATGAGTTGAGGTATAAGGCTTATTAATAGGTTTACTGGGTCAATAGATTGTCAAATAATGCTTCATAGAGATTTGAAGACTTGTATTTTTCAAATTATTCAAGTTTTTGTCAAAATGGAAGCCTAATTAGGTAGTAGATTTGTGAAGGAAGTATGTTATAGAGGAGGAAATAGATGATGAAAATTGGTGTGATTAAGAGGGAATATGAGACTACTCCATATATTAAGTGTTAGGTCTTGAAAATTTTTATACTAAAAGTTGTGGGTTCTTCAAGTTCTAGGTAGGGCTATAAGGAGTCTAGATAGGCTTAGTGTGAAGATTTGATGTTTTTGATTAGTTTTTCAGAAAGAGAAAGGCATGAGTGTTTCAAGGTGACTTATTAGATTAATTTAGAGCATATTTCCTATTTGGTGAATGGCATGAAGTTCTATTAGTGATACTTGAGGTGGCATGAGAGAGAAGGCTAGTAAGCCTATGTGGTGATTCTTCATGGTGTATGGAGATCTAAAGATTATCAAGAGGTGAAATGGCTTAGATATCTTAGGGGGAGTCCCTCTTATATGTTTCTTGGTGAGTTATATTAAATTTTAGTACTTTTGTATGTTCTTTCTTCATTAGTTGTAGTGCTTGGTTTAAGAGAGTGTTGACATGTAGCAAGAGGAAGTTGTCAAGGCAAGAAGAGGTAAGATCAAGGTAAGGGGGAGTTTGTTTCATCTTTATAAGATTGTCCTCTCCTCTTGGTCATATTTTTATGTCTTTAGGATCAGTTTGTGGCCACTTTATCATTGTGTCAAAGGGGGAGAAAGTTCCTATTATGTGAGTGCTTGAAGAGAGAGAAGGAAGGAGAGATGTATAATGGGTGTTGACATCAATGATAAAAAGGGAGTTTTTTGGAGAGTTATCAATGATGTCATGGATATGTCCATGTGATTAGACAAAGTGTCTTGATATTTTAAATGTTAATGATAGAGTGTGTAGTGTGCTTGTCCTAGTATACTTGAAGTAGGCTTCATTAATATTTAGTTTTAAAATGATTAGGGATGGGTTTAAAATATTGAGATTATGTGAATGGTTATATTAGAGTTCAAGGATGATTGGAGAGATTGTGTAATTTCATGGTATTAATTTTATTCTTCATTATGTTCATCTTGGTATAGTTGGTTATATGGCAAACAAGTCTGAGTCAATATTTTGATAACATGACCATTACCATGCATGGATGATTCAGGGGGAGTTATTCATATGGGTGTGATCATATTATTCCCAATTTTATATGGTATAATTTTCATTTCATACAGGTGAGTGGATCAAAAGATATAGTTGTGCAAAGTTGTTTTCTTGCATAGTTTGCAATAAATTTCCATACTTAACCAAATTTGTAAGGGAGATCTACTAGTGCATGTTTAATCACATCATAGATTGATGATAACAAATGAATCTAAGCCTAATGTCTATGTTTAATAAGAGACAATTAATCTATTTTATGGAATTATATTTCACACACGTGAAGGTTCTAGGAGTAGTTTGTTACATGGATGGATTCCCCTATGTGAGGATATCATATGGTTCAATTTTTAGGTTATATGATTAAGCAAAAAAATAATATGAAGGTTCGAATTTGGCCTTCTAGGAAGATTTTAGTGATTCCCATACTTATCCAAATTTTCACAATGTTAAGGATCATGATCAGATATGGATCTAATGATGAAGTGGTGTTCGTACAGATGCAGATCAATAATACATATCAAGTCAAAGAGGTCAAAGTGTTTGACATTGAAATAGGTTAAAATATTGGATACTATTAAAGATATTTATGGAGTGAATTTATTCCAAGTTGTTAGGAAGTAGTGAGATGATGACAAGTGTTGAATGTTTAACAATGAGTAAAGGTAAAGATGAGGTTAATCCATAAAGATCAATAGTGAATATTTAGTCAAAATTGTCAGGGAGCATGAGATGAGGTTAAATTGACATATATTTAGCATAGTAAAGATCATAATAGATAATTGGTGCATATTTTATCTAAGATATGAGGACATGATATGTTGACATAGTGTTCAAAGTTTAATAGTTGCTTAGTGGCTGTTGGAATTCAAACATTCAAATTTGCAAGGGAAGATTTATATGTAGTTTTTGTGCCATAACATTCAATGTATGAAAAATTTGATGTTGTAGTAAAAATAAAAGTTGTAGAGGAATTCAAGATGAATTTGTAAATATTAATTTTAAGGTCTAAATGTTTTTTTATTCAAATTTATTGAGCTCTAAAGTTTACTATGTATTCGTTCATGCTCTGCAAGTAATCCAAGAAGGATATTTTAGATTTTATTGATAGATTTTGGATGTTTCAAGGGAACTTATTTATTAGAGAGTGTTGTAGATTATTTGAGGATGAATTATATGGATTTTAGAGGTTTTACCAAAACATATTTTACATGAACAAATATTTATAAGTTGACTATGTGTTCATTCATGATGTTTATGTGTATAAGGTCAAAGATTGATCTATTTGGATTTAGTAGAGGAGTGTTGTGATGACTATGATAATTTAAAGATATTTAAGGGGTAATTTAAAGTGGAAATATGCATTTTTAAGTGGTCATATATTTCTTAGTTTTATTAGAAAAATGTCAAAGAGGTGAATGGGTCTTCATAGGACCTCAATGGTGACTTACACCTATTTAAAATAGACTTGTGCTTAAAAGTGGCCCATGTAGATTCCTTAAGAGTAAAAGCATGTGTTGTGGCTAATAAGGAAGGTTATGAACATGATAATAATCAAGAAGGCTCTATAAAATATGAAATCAAATGTGGTGATTTTTAGATGAGTGAGAAGTGAGAGAAGAGGTGTACGAGAGTTATGGATTGAAGGAAAGGGTGTGTGCCCAGTGGATGGTTTATAAAGTAGAGTAGGTTGATGAATATGTGTATGACCTATAAGTTATGTTTTTAATGTTAAAGATAATTCTCTTGTAGGTTTGAGGATTGAGGATGAGGGAAGGATAAATGATGTTTGTGTGAGCTTGGTGGTTGATTTGAGAGGTAGATCAAAGTGAGGACTGTGTAGTGTGAAAATTTGAAGAGAGATGATATACATTATATATCCATTATATTGGTAGGCAATTAGTGATTAGGAGATGTTCATTTCATATGTGTTAGGAGGGTGTTCAACATCTAGGTCAGAAGGACTTGACCAAATAGGTGGTCATAAGGACTTGATAATCTTAGGGGTATGTTCTCCTTGTGAGACAAGTGTTTCACTAAAGCCAGTCCAAAGGACTTGACCAATAGGTGGTCATAAGGACTTGATCATCCTAGGGGAAAGTGCTTCTTATGAAATAGGTGTTTCACTAAATTTTGTTTAGAAGGACTTGACCAGTCTCATGTTTATGATCATCTTATATGATAAGTAGTCCATGTGTTTATAGGCTTGAGAGTGGGTTTTATTCCCCAAAAGGGTTTCCCATATATATCTTGTGTTGTGTGTGTGATCTTGTATTAAATTATTTGTTAATCACTATAAACATTCTGTATGCTTCATGAATGGTTGTATTCAATGCTTAAATCTTTGAAGGATTGGAATTGAAATTGAAATATCTTACATCACTGATTCCCCCCCATCTTAGTGATTGTACCTCTAACAATTTGTATTAGAGAAGGTCCTTTGGTAAAGGATTAATAGTTTGAAGGAAACCCAATGTATAATATGGGTAGACATAAAATGCAAGGATATTTTTCCACTAAACAAGCACTAATGTTCAATGGATTCAATTATATTTTTTGGAGGGAAAGGATGAGGATATACATCATGTCCCTAGGGGTTGATAATTATCAATCTGTTATGGATAATTATTTTCACCTACTATTCATCCATTTAGTGATACAAATAATACTTTATTTGAGAATAATTATAAGGCAATGAATGCTACCACTTGAGTACTTTAGAGACTAAATACACCAAGGTAATCCATTACATATCTGCCAAGGAAATGTGGGATAAATTAAAGACTATTTATGAAGGAGATTCAAAGATTAAGTTGGCAAAGGTGTAGACTCACCAAAGACAATTTAAGAGTCTTAATATTAAGGAAGAAGATTATGTGGCATCCTTTATATAGAGAGTTGATGAGATTGTAAACATCATTAGATGTCTTAGAGAGATGAATGAAGAAGCTACTATAGTTCAAAAGGTATTAAGGTCTCTCTCTCTTAAGTTTGATTCAAAAGTGTCTAGTTTATAATAAAGTCATGATCTTACTAAGTTGAAGATGGATGAATTTCATGGCATCCTTACTACTTACGAGATGAGAGTCAATGATGATAAACCACCAGTGAAGGAAACAATATTCAAGACATAAATGAAGCCAAAGAATAATTTCCAAGGTAATAATCACAAGGAGGATGAAATATTTGATATTAATGAAGATTAAATAATTACTTTGTTTAAAAGGAAATTGAAAATAGGTTTAGGAAATTATAGGGGTAAACTACCCTTCAAATGCTTCAATTATGGAGTAGGAAATTTTGATAACAAGTGCCCTCATAAGCATAAGAAGAATGATGATGAAGAGAATGGTGAAGACCAAGATGAAGACAAGAAGACACACAAGTTTAATAAAAGGAAGAAGGGATTGAAAGGGTTTGAAAACAAGAAGTACTTCAAGGACAAGAAGAGTCTCTACACCAAAGAATATTGTAGTTCATGGATGAGGAACGAGGTTTCTCATATCAAAAGGGGTCTACTTGGAGTGATTCAGATGATGATAAAGATGAGGTGGACTATGAGACTAAATTGATGAATGATCTTGAAGAATTGAATATTGGTAACAAGATTAACAAGAAGATGAAGTCTCAAATCAAGGACTATGAAGAGAAATTAATTGTGTTTGAGGAAAGTATGAATGAAGATACCAAGGAGCATGAAGATAAAGTCAAGCATTTTAGTTATCAATTGGATATACTATCTATAATACTAAAAGATATAGAAGATGATTTTTCAAGTTATGTAATTAAAAATAAGTCATTAAAATTTGAGTTAGATAAGACGTCTTATATGATACAGTCATTTATGAGATTTGAAAAGAGTTCAAGTGATCTACATAATATTACAAATGGTTAAAAGCATGCAAGTGATAGAAATGGTCTTAGATACAAAGAAGAAACATAAAATACAACTAAATAAAAGATAAATAATAATGTAAATTATACATTGGAGGTCAATAATCTGTCAAGGAATGAAGATGCTAGCAGAGTGAAAGTAAATTAGATTAGACTACCAAATGCCATGAAGTATGCAAGTTTCAATGGTTATTGTTACATATGTATTAGTTTGGGCATAAAGCTAGAGAATGCAAGATATTAGAAATTAATTTACATGGAAATATGATGGGGGTCATCAGTCAAAAGTTTTAAATAAATTTAAGTGCTTCAATTGTCTTGATGAGAGACATTTCACTATAAACTATCCAAATAAGGCAAGGCAAGGTAAGTATTCTTCAAAAGGAGTAGTTTGTTTCAATTATCAAAAGAATGGACATATTTCAAGATTTTATTATCATTAGGAAAGGTAGGATAAGCTTCTTAAAAAGGTATAGTGTGGTTCAATTGTCAACAAAGAGGTCACATTGCTAGATTCTACAAGTAAAGGCCTATATGACATAATAGGTTTAATTAGGTTCTTAGAGTATAATAAATAAAGAAAGTTAACTCATGGAAACCAAAGGTGGTAAATGTGAGTCATGATGATCCTATAGGTCCAAGTAATCTATTTTATATGATGGATAATGCTATAAAAATTGGAGAGTACCAAGAGCTCTCATTATTTGCTCATGTTGTGAATAAAGAGATCAAAATCAAGGAGAAGACCAAGGTTTTATTGAGGCTGGTTCTGATGTGTGTTTGGATGCTAATGAACATCCTACTATTGTTGATAAAGTTTCATGAAAATAACATCATTTTTCATTACCTAGTAATGAGGTTTTGAACTACAAGGAAGATTCTTCAACTAAAAAGATATGTCATGAATCTATGTTATCCCCATGTGTTATCAATATAGTCTTAAAAGAGAAGGATAATGTTTTAATGGATGAGCAAGTTATTTTTCATAATGTTAAGAAGAATAAGAAGAACTATTAGTATCAAATGACCAAAGAGGATAAGGAATATGAAGAGTTGTGGGCAACTCCTAGTTTCACATTGTTTTAAAGAACCATATGAAGTAGGGTGTCTCTGCGTATGTTTCTTAGGAAACATCTTTCTAGTGGAGAAGCAAATGCTGCTATGGTGTTATTCAAAAGGTTATATAAGGCAAGATATGAGTGTTTCTAGTTGGATTTGGTGTGTCAAGATGGGAGAAGTACTTTGATGAGGTTAGAGTGATGTTATAAGGTGATTTTTGTTGTATATATAATGTATGCAAGATCAAAAATGAGTGTTTTTAGGTGGCATAATGAGATTGGTAGAATTTTAAGAAGAATTTTGTTCTTAAAAAACTCTATGCACTTATTTGTGATGTATTCTATTTGGTTTTATGTTTTGATGATTCTATTTGTGCCTTTTGGAGGTTTTAATGTGCTCTCATCTTTATGTTTCTTATTGCAGATCAAAGCCATGGTATAATAAGTCAAGGTTAACAAAGGTGTGAAGGCTCAAATTTTGGTATAGAAGTGTGAGATGGTTGTATCCAAGTGTGAAAGATGTTTTAGAGGTGGGCATTAACCAGAAGGAGGTTTGTTGACCTTGTTGTTTTAAGATTCTATATTTTTGGGCTATTATAGAAAAGTGGTTTTCTTTATGAATTGAGGTCTAAGGATTCTTAAAATTTTTAATGGACCAAATGGGTTGTCAAATAATTATTCATAGAGATTTTAAGGTTTGTATTTTTCAAATTATTCAAGTTTTCATCAAAATGGAGGCTTAATTAGGTAGTAGATTTGTGAAGGAAGTATGTTTTAGATGAGGATATAGGTGATGAAAATTGGTGTGATTAAGGAGGTATATGAGTGTGATCCAGATATGAATTTTTAGGTCTTGAAAGTCTATCTAATAAATGTTTTGGGTTTTATAAGTTCTAGTTAGGATTATAAGGAATATAAATAAGCCTAATGTGAAGCTTTAATGTTTTTGATCAATTTATCCTAAAGAGAAATACATAAGTATTTTAAGGTGAGTTCTCATGTTGGTTTAAAGCATGTTTCCTATTTGGTTAATGGCATTAAGTTTTGTTTGTGGTCCTTCAAGTGGCATGAGAGAGAAGGCTAGTAATCATGTGTGGTGATTCTTAATGGTGTATGGAGATTTGAAGATGCTCTAGAGGTGGAAAGGATTATATATCCTATGGGGATTCCCTTTAAAATGTTTCTTGGTGATTTCCATCATATTTCAATACTTTTATATATTCTTTCTTCATTGTTTATAGTGTTTGGTTGAGGAGAGTGTTGACATGTAGGAAGAGGAAGTTGTTAAGGCAAGAAGAGGTAGGCTCAAGGTAAGGGGAGTTTTTATCATATTTATAAGATGTTCCTCTCTTATTGGTCATATTTTCAGGTCTTCAAGATAAGTTTTTGGCCACTTTATCATTGTGTCAAAGGGAAAAAAAGTTCCTATTATGTGAATGTTTGAAGAGAGAAAAGGAAGATGAGATGTATAATGGGTGTTGACATCAATGAAAAAAGGGGATATTGTTGGAGAGTTATCAATGATTTCATGAATGTGTCTATGTGATTAGATGAAGTGTCTTGATAGTCTAAATGTCAATGACAAAGTGTGTAATGTGCTTGTCCTAGTATGCTTGAATTGGGCTTTGTTAATCTTCAATTTTAGAATGATTGGGGATGGGTCTAAAGTATTGAGCTTATGTAAAGGGTCATATCAGAGGTCAAAAATGATTGGAGAGCTTGTGTAATTACATGGTATTCATATAGTTCTTCATTATATTCATCTTATCATAGTTAGTTATATGGCAGACAAATTTGAGTAGGTAGTTTGCTTACATCACCATTGCCACTTATGGATGAGTCAGGGTGAGTTGGTCATATGGGTGTGATTAAATTAGTCCCAAGTTGCTATGGTCCAATTTTTAGGTCATGCGAGTGAGTGGAGAAAAATATATAACTATACAAAGTTGGTTTCTTAGGTAGTTTATGATGTTTTTCCATAGCCAAATTTACAAGGGAGATCTAATGCTACATGTTTAATCACATCACAGATCGATCACATGAAATGAATATAAACCTAATGTCTATGTTTAAGAAGAGTTGATTAATTAGTTTTATGGTGTTATATTTCACATTCATGAAGGTTCTAGGAGAATTTTCTTACATGGATAGATTCCCCTATGTGAGGAGATCATATGGTTCAAATTTTAGGACATGTGATCAAGCATAATAAAATTTATTAAGGTTAAAAGTTGGCCTTCCAAGAAAATTGTAATGATTCCCATACATAGCCAAGTTTGCACAATGTTAAATATTAGGACCAAATAAGGATCTAACAATGAACAGGTGTTCATGCAGATGTAGATCAATAATGCATATTAAGTCAAGGACATCAAAGTGTCTAACATTTAAATAGGTTAAAATCTAAGCTACTCTTAAAGAGATCAATAGAGTGAATTTTTTCCAAGTTATTAAGAAGTAACGAGATGGTGACAAGTTTTTGATGTTTAACAGTGAGCAAAGTAAAGACCTAATTAATCTATAGAGATAGACGATGCATATTTAGTCAAAATTAGCAAGGAACATGAGATGAGATTGAACTAATAGATATTTAGTATAGTTAAAAATCGTAAGAGATTGATGGTGAATATTTGATATAAGATTCAAGGACATGAGATGTTGACATAGTGTTCAAATTTTAACAATTGGTTAGTGAATGTTGGAATTTAAATATTCAAATTTGTGAGGGAAGTATAGTTTATATATTTTATGCCATGACTTTCAATCTATGCCGAATTTGATGTTGTAGTAAAAATAAAATTTGTAGAGGAATTCAAGTGCATCTATAAATATTCATTTGAAGGTCTAAATGTTTTTATAGTCAAAGTTATTGAGCTCCAAAGTTGACTATGTTTTTGTTCATGCTTTGCAACTAACTTGAGAATGATATTTGAGATGTTCTTGATAGGTTTTGGATGTTTCAAGGGGACTTAGCTATTGGAGAGTGTTTTAGACTCCCTAAGGATGATATCTATGGATTTTAAAGGTTTAAACAATCCATATTTTGTATGAATAAATGTTTATAAGTTGATTGTGTGTTCATTCATGGTGTTTCTATGTATAATGTCAAATATTGATCTATTTGGATTTAGTAGAGGAGTTTTGTGATGACTGTGATCATTTGAGGATGTCAAAGGGGTCATGTGGAGTGGACCTATGCATTTGGAAGTGGTTCCATGTTTCTTAATTCCTTAGAGAGGTGTCAATGAGATGAATGGGTCTTCATAGGACCTAAAAGGTGACTTAGGTGTATTTTAAAGAGGGTTGTGCTTAAAGGTGACCCATGTAGATGCCTTAAGAGTTAATACATGTATTGTAGTTAAAAAGGAAGGTTATGAACATTATAATAATCATGAAGTCTCTATAAAATCTCAAATCAAATGTGGTGATTTTTAGATGAGTGAGTAGTGAGAGAAGAGGTGTGTGAGAGTTGTGGAGTGAAGGAAATCGTGTGTGCCCAGTGGATGGGTCATAGAGTAGAGTAGCTTTATGACTATGTGTATGACCTATAGGTTATATTTATGATGTCAAATATAGTTCTCTTGAAGTTTTGAATATTGAGCATGAGCAAAAAATCGATGATGTCTATGTGAGCTTGGTGGTTGATTTGAGAGGCAAATCAAAGTGAGGATTATATAGTGTCCATAGTTGAAGAGAGATGATATACATTGTATCTCCATTAGATTGGTGAAAAATTAATGATCAAGAGATGTTAATTTCATAGGTGTTGGGAGGGTGCTCAAAATATAGTTCATAAGGACTTAACCAAATAGATGGTCAGAATGAATTGATCAACTTAGGGGTAGGTTCTCCTTGTGAGATAGGTGTTTCACTAAAGTTGGTCAGAATGATTGGACCAATAGGTGGTCAAAAGGACTTAATCATCCTAAGGGTAGGTGTTCCTTGTGAAATAGTTTTTTCACTAAATTTTGATCATAAGGAATTGACCAACATCATGTTTGTAATCATCTTATAAGACAAGTATTCCATGTGTTTATAGGCTTGAGATTGGGTTTTATTCTCCAAGAGGGTTTTCCACATAGATCTTGTGTTGTGTTTGTGTGTGATATTGCATTATATTCTTTAATCATTACTATAGACATATTTTATGTTTAATTAATGTGTTGAATTATTAAGTGTTTTATGGATTATAATTGAAGTTGAAATATCTTTCATCAATGATTTACTCCTCCTCTTAGTGATTGTACCTTTAAAAATTTCTAGTTACAAATCACATAATGGTTTCTAGTTATCAAAATTGGATGGGGAAGAGCTGCCAATCCTAGTCAATGGGATTAAGAAATGTTATTAAGGTGAAATTTCATCTTGTACATAGTAGTTTCAGATTTCACTTCCCTCCAAGTGTTGTTATGGACATGTCTAGTTGGTATGTGTAGTAGTTTTTAATCCACTAAGTACTCTTGCACATGTTTTTTTATTATTTTGAGGATGCATTATTTATTTTAATTTTTATTAAAGAAGGTAAAATAGTATTTATCATGTTCAAATTAGATTGGGTGATTATTTTCATGACTCCAAGCCCAAATGACTTCGTAAAGAAAATGGTCTTTTGCTTAGCAAGCGAGCAAATTTACAGAGGTCACCAAGAATGTTGACCTTTTTAGTCACCCTCATTTATATCATTGAGTATGTTTAAGTTCATATTTTATTTAAAGATATTATCATCCTTTAATTTATTTCAATATGAGTTAAGAAGTCACATTGATCTCATATTGAGATTTTGCCTTAGTCTAAGAGGTTAATTATAAAAAGTAAACACTTATTAAGCCCTCTTCGTATGTTTTAAGAATATTTTGAGAGATTTAATGTATTTTTGACAAAATTAATGTTATTTTCTTTTGATATCTCCCATTAATGTATGCCATAGAGGATCTTAGTTTAGTTTTAGTCTTCATAATGACTTATTAGTTGATCACTTGAATCTTCTAAAGCATGCCAAGGAGTGGGTGAAGGAAATCAAAGGAAATTTTTTAAATTAATGAATAATGGAAAATATGTGGAGGTGAATAATAATTAAATTACTTGAATAAAGGATTTTGAGATGTCATGCATGCATCTACATCAATTTAGAAGATCTTTTGATACTCCAACGCATATGTAAAGATTTATGGGACGTTTTCATGCATTTTCAAATGTAAAAGATTGGATTTATATTAGTTTTTAGGTGAATAAAGGATGATACATATATTTAATAGATTTAAATATGTTTTTTTATATATTATTTATCTATTAGGAACTCAAAATATTCTTGAAATATGCTAAAACACCTTAAATTTTGCTCAAAATTATTTTTCAAGCTAAAAATTACTCCAAATCCAATGTGGTAACTTGTTGGAGAGTTTTCATATCACATTATGGTTTATAAGAGGATTTAATAGGGTGGTTCAATCCCATATCATGGTATTTAGTCCCATAAAAAAGGTTGGAGATTTATGAATAATTAATAATTAGCAAGATTGCTCCAAAACCCTTCAAAAGCCTATTTAAAGAGCATGAACATTGAAAATTTGAAATTTCAAAGTGTTTTGAGGATTTATAAAGAATTAAGAGTGATATTATGAAATATATATGATCTAAATAAATCTTAAAACAATTTAAAATCAACATCAAAGGTTTTAAACCTAAAAATGGACCTAGATGACAAACATGCATGAGAAATGAACACCTATAGGACTACATACCTAAAAGTGCATTTTTTTAGTTTTTTTGAAATTTAAGATGCAATTTCAATGATTGGAAGATGTATAATGGGTATATATAGTCCTTTCATAAAAATATGTATCTCTTTAGACCATTTATAGCTCAAAATATAAAAAATTACCAGGTTAACATGCTTGCTACCTTGAGAGATCCTAGGTCCACAAAAAGAAGCATAACTTGAGTTCTATTAATCCAAAACCTATGTAATTTGAAATAAATATGGGGGGGGGGGGGCAGGGGTGGGGTGTGGGAAAGAGGGGATGCCAAGAATGGGGGGGGGGAATTTTATAACTTTTTATTATGGTTTAACTTTTTAAAACTACCTTAGTATATATAAAATTCAAAATTATATACCTGTACATGCAAAAGTGTTGAAAACTAATTCTCAAAAAGGATAAAAGTGTTATAACTCAATTTATATTGATCCAATTAATTTAAAAAATGGTGTGTAGGTGTTATAAGGTTGCATAAATGTAATAAATTTGTTTTAAATAATTTTATGCTAATCATAAAGTATTTATAACTCCTAAGTTATAGGAAATCCTTGTTGAGAAGCCTAGTTGGGATATCATGGAGATTGTCTTGAGAATGCCAATCCATTGAGTTTATATGTAAGATGATAAACCTTTTTTTATACCATTTAGAGGTTGAGAACATGGATATTTAAGGAATTGAATAAGAGATATATCTCTCTCAGGAGCTTCTCAATCACTAATGGAGCTCACACCTACAAAATTGAACTAAGTCATACTTAAGAGGCATGTAGAACATTGTGAGAAGCCTCAAAGAAGATATTAGGTATATGATTCATGATATAAATTTTACTTGGAGATTTTTAGGTCTTAAATAATGAGAATTTAACTTTAAATATAAGTTAATAGAGTGATCATTGTCAAGAATATAATCAAATGAAGAGTTGAAGTTATGCATTATCAATGCACCATCATAATTTCCATTCAATATAATACCTCAACAAACTCAAGAACACTACTACTCCTATTATATGCCATTATGATGAGTTATAAGATATAAAATTTAATTTAAATAAGTATTCAAAGTTGGAAGGAGTATTCAAGCATATCAAGAAGACCATCTCTTCCTTGTACACCAAAATCAAGGAGAAAAAGTCAAATCAGACAAGGACTTCTCAAAGTAGAGTTTCATCTTGAAAGATTAGAGGAGTTAGTTTAAGGATAAGTCAATATTTAAATTATAAGTGACAAATCTCCTATAAAATAGGTCATATTTATTTATATTTAACAACTTCAAACCTAGATCAAGGACTTGTACGCCCCCTTCCCAACTTGGAGACTTCAAAACAAGTATCAGTACATTTCAAAGGACAATAAAATGTCAATTGAATTTAAAATAAGCTATGTTTTAGTTTTCATCCTAAATGAGGGAGTTGATGACAAACTTACATTATTTTTCCCTCACTATAGGCTCTTTTCACTATATGTATTGGATTTTTTCTAAGTAATTAGATATACCTCTACTTGGTTGTGTCTCAGCCTTGTCAAATTTCAAACTTGTAAACACCTTATTGAGCAATAAAGAAATGTATTTTACCTTCTCATATGCTAGTTATTATGTGACATTGATGAATTTTTTATGTAAGATTATGGTAATTACATCCTATCCCTAATTTATGTCTAATTTTTGTACCTTTATGTAGAAAAAGTGATCTTATGTAGGTTATAGTTTATGTCTCATAGCATTTATGTAATTCTTAGTTGTGATGAATGACATTTGAGCTTCCTAAGGTAAGTGGTTATCCTTCTAGGTAGTGTTCAAGAATCATTGGTGAATTATGAGTTGTCTATGTGTGAGTGCTCTTTGAGTTTATTTTGTGTGTGTTAAAGAAAGTTGAGGTATCCAATTTTGGTGCATCACCCCATAGTTAGTCTTCAAAGTATAGGGATTAGTTATGTTTCTCAGTTTTCATTGTTAAAAATTAGTTTAGGTGAGGATCAAGGGAAACAACCCTATCTATAGGTTTACTTCAATTATAGGTCACCCACAACCTAGAAGTGATCTCATTATGTCAATTGGGTGAGGAAGCTTGAAGAACTTCCTCAAGGGTGTAATTCAAAGGGATAATAATTACTATTATTTGATATACACATGAGGTTTTGATGGATATGATAAATATAGTTAAAGGAGTAAACATAAAGAGACATAATAATCTTTTAAGTATTATATTACAACTTAAAGTGGGTCATTATATAGTGATATTCCATTCTTATTTTTATCACATATAATGGAATTTGACATTTTGTTAGGATGTCTTTGGATACATAAAATCCATGAAGTACCATATTCGGTACATATAAGTGTGAATTTTATACATGGAAATAGGGTGGTTACATATCCCAAGGTATAATATGACTATCCTAGCCTAATGTATTTCCTCATCCACATGTTTGATAAAATATTATTTTAGTTAGAAATCCATATGTAAAGTATTATATTGTTTGTATGTGTATAGTGAGTTAAAATAAACAAATCTCTATTTAATTTATTATGTGTGAATGTTGATGTGAATGGAAACTCACGTTAGAATATATATTAGGTGAGATTCAGGATGGATTTGATAATAAGATTTACTCCTTTTCTTAAAGAGATAAATAACCCTTTATATTAAATCTCTATGCTATTGAATTAATTAATTTTTTTGTGGTAATCTCTTACTATTTTAGACATTGATATTAGAGTGTGTTTATTATAGTGGAATAATGATAAAAATTAAGGGCCATTCATGTGATCCATTTCCTTGAGTGATGGAAATATATATGTGAAAGAGTAATTTTATTAGGAGTGTAAGTTATGTTTAAAATAGTTTTTATAAATTAATGTGTAGAGTTTCATGATCTCCATCCATCACCATGTAGTTGCTCAATGTTGTTGGTAGTGTTGAGATATTGATAGTACCAACTTTAACATCTCCATACTCTCTATATATCTATGGAATTCACATTCTAAGAGTCACCATGCATTGGTTTTTTAATATAATTCAAAGATTTTTTAGATATATTAAGTTTTTTCCTATTCTCATATGTATGTGTATATCCTTAACATGTGAAAAGCTTGACATAATTTTTTGTGGATCTTATTATTCTATGTATGCATTCATGATCTGACCAGTATTGTCTTACTTTGTATGTAATATTAATTCTATAGGAAATAATCATTGTTCATCCTCTATGTATTTAGAGATTCATATATCAAGAATATTTATAGTCCATGAATTTCCTCTAACTCATCTCACAAAACCTTACTCATTTTCATATAGTTTTATCAAAAATTCAGCTTGTGTATTCAAATTATTTCATCAAATACATTCCCACGTATATTATATGGATGCTTGTAGATCCATCCCATTTCCATGTTTCTATACTAGTGCTGAGAACATTCTACCAAATCTTATTCAAGTTTACTATGCCACCATGTGTCTATGCACTAAAAACTAGTTATAATATCCATATGCATGCATACAATCTATCATGTCATGCCTAAATTCTATTCATATAAAGTCATAATTTTTTTTAGGTTATATTTTTAGTACCTACCCATTAGGTAACATTGTAATAACCTCTAGCTAATATTTTCATTTTAATATAGTCAACAATGAATGACAATTTATGTTACCACAAAAATCAAAATAGTTTATAATGTTTTCCAAATTTTTATTATTTCATCTAGTTGCTATTAATGATCAAATATATTTGGAATGTAGTGGAAAATAAAAAAACATAGGAACTTCATCAAATACATAGCTAATTAATTATATTAATGTTTCAAGAAATCAAAAGAGTGTCAAGTTTAAGCTTTCCATTAGGCATTTTCAAATTTTGGATGCATCGACACTTGAGTGACATGGTATATGTGTATTCACTGGGATAAATGGACATAGGTTCTTGATATTACTATCACCACACCTTATTCTTAGATAGAAAGTGATTGATGTTAAAAATGATGATAGTCCTTCAACCTATTCTATTGAAAAAAATTCCAAAATTTGTAATTTTCTACATTGATTTCCCCACTATGCTCTACACAACTATCACAACTAACAAGTTTGTGTTTTACCTATTAAATTTTAGTGATATAATATTTACAATAAAATAATTTAAATAATATATGATGGTAAATTTGATATTTATATTATTATTATTACTTGGCTTGTAACTACTAAAACTATAACATAATGACAATAATTATTTCAAAAATATTAATAGCATAGATATTTTTCATCTCACCAATGAATTAATAATCTTGTTTACAAAATAAAAATAATGGTTTGAAAATTGACACATCATTTGGCATTAACCTTGTATGAAAAATGTTTGAACTTTGAGTCTCCTAGCAAAAGTTCTAAACTATTAATCGCTTCCTCTTAATTATTTTCTTCATTAACTAAGAACTCAAACACACCTCCAAGATTAATTATAAATCCAACCTTAAAAATTACTTCTATCTATTTATACTCCATTTGGATTTTCTCTTCCATAGTTAATAAAACATTTTGAGCAATTTTGAAAGAATATGAGATTAATTTATGTAGTTTAATGGTAATTCAATGTATCAATAAACAATAATAATAATAATAATAATAATAATACTAATACTAATAATAATAATAATAATACTAATAATAATAATAATAATAATAATAATAATAATAATAATAATAATAATAATAATCATCATCATCATCATCATCATCATGATCATCAGACATTAGAATTGAAATTATTATGAACATTATATATAAACTTATTCCATTTAATTAATAACTACCTAGAAATTCTAAGCCCATAAATTAGTTTCTCTAGAAGGAAAATTTGGTATTCTTCTATAAAAAGAGATCTATCAATAATAATTTAAAATATTTTTAATTTTGCATATTATTCTATAATAGTGAACATAGATATACAATATTTCCTCATTTTAGCACCCAGGATAAGGTTATCTCATATAACAGGCTCATCATATTCCTTTATAGTAATGTATTATTTGTCAAATATGCCCAACCATAGCCTCATTTTTTATGATTATTTTATTTCCACAACCCATCATCTAGAGGGTCTCTATCTTAAATGCACATATCTCTTTTATTTCCCTTGCTTAAATTTCCTTTTCAAATAAACATTTTTATTGATATTATCTATTTTTTTCTCTTTGGAAAATGTAACTCAACAGTCAATAATAGATATTTTAAAATCAATGTCAGTCTTGGTTCTCCCTTTGTAGGCTTGAAACCAAAGACCCATATGAAACATAGCAAAACTCCAAATCACCCCAACGTTAAATACCATTATAAAATTAACTAGTTTTGATAGGCCACATGCTCAACATAAAATGTTGTGTATTAAATAGTTGTTACTTATATAACCATTATAAATACTAGATGTTGAAGTTCAAAGGATTTATATTTATTACTATTGCATTATATATGTATAGTCACTTTATCCATGTCATGCTCCACCAAATTAGAAAGGCAGTGGTCAAATGGACATGATAGCCTTAAGCTTCTCCATGAAACATTCCCTTGAGCATATGGTAGGTACTAAAGTTGAAACACAACACTTGTTTATATTGTAATGTTCAATTTTTTAGTTTTTAATATAAAAATTTCAAGTGCTAATTTTCATAGCTTTATATACTATTTAAGAATTAATTTTTTTAGCTTATATTATTTTGAGAATAGTCAATAGTAAGGTTTTGAAAGAAAACTTAGAGGTGGGTAACATGGATATTTCAAGTGTATTTTGTGTTTTTAGGTAATATAAGTCATGTGTTGAGTCTATAGTCTTAAAAGTTATATTATAATATATGGTATCTTGTTTTTTAGCCTATACATATTATCTTTTTATAGTCTAGGTTTTTTACGTAATTTTAAATTATAATAAAATCATTTGAATGACATAGCTGTTAAAATTAAAAATCAATATTATTCCTCCCATTCAAAGACATTATTAAGTGAAACCTACATCCATTATATGGATGGGGGTATATGTGTTCATATAAACAACATGAAGTTAAACTTTTAGGAAAACAAATATGTGCAATTTTACTAAATGCCAATGGTGATTTGTAGTGATAATGGCCTTCATATATGTTGTTTTTAATCAAGTGGTAGTGACTATAAATAGAGTTTTTAAACATGATAGTGAAGACCTAGTCCTCAAATTATATATATATATATATATATATATATATATATATATATATATATATATATATATATATATATATATATATATATATATATATATATATAATGGTTTTCATCTATGTTGTTTTTAATCAAGTGGTAGTGACTATAAATAGAGTTTGTAAACATGATAGTGAAGACCTAGTCCTCAAATTATATATATATATATATATATATATATATACAAAATCTATGCCAATGTATTCTCTTTTTATAAAAGTAAAGTGGAGGAGGTCCTACCTAATGTACTATAGGAGAAATGTGTTATTGATAAGGGTTGTAGGAGGGCCATTCCCATTACTTTTTATTGGTTCTATTTATATTCCCATGAGTTTGTTGATGGGTCCCTATTCATGGTATATGTATTCTCACAATGAGACTGTGTATCAGTAACATGTTTATTTTAGTTGTTGAGTAGTTTTTCTCCTTGTGTTCATACTAAAGAGGGAATGTTGGATAAAATATTTTTTTATTTAGTAATTTATAGTTAAATAAATATATTATTATAATGTATGTATATTGAGTTGTAATAAATATATAACTATTTAATTTATCTAGTGTGTAAGTGTATGTGTATAACAAATCACCATATAATATATATTAGGTGATATTTAGTAGATATTTGATGATAGGCTTGAATCCATTTCTTAATAATATCAATAAGACTTTAAATACAGTCTCTCTGCTATTTAATTAATAAAAAAATTTAATTAATCTCTAACCATTTTAAACATTACACCCACCACCACCATAGCCATTTATACAAACTATTATGGTTAATTCTATGCACAAAGTTTATAGGAAGGCAATTGACTTTCCTAGATGTCTAATGCTTCAACACCCATTCTATTAGAGGTTTAATTGGGACACATGAAAACCATTATTCAATCCATAATTTCCTAAACTGATTTTACAAATAATTCCACATGTTAATAAACATAAGAACATGTTTCAACTATACAATAAATTCCACATGATATCATGCTTACTATAGTTACTTATCATACACACAATCCTATGGGTCATGATGAGAATGATGGATATATTATAGCATGATATCACTTCTCAAACTTAGATACTAATAGATATGACATGACTCTTTTATGTAAGGTAAGAAATCCCATGTTTAATATAGGACCTCTATATGAGCATCTTGTCGAAGGGATTATTGGTTAGTAGAAACATAATCAATCAATATAAAACATATAAAATAGTAAAAATAAATACTAAAAACTTAAAAAAAAAAAGTAAATATAAAAAAAAAAAACAAAGCAGAACATGTTTTACTGATTACTACATTAATTTATATTATTTATCAAATTTTTGGTAGACTAAGTATCTTTTACCATAAGCATATGAATTTCACAATATATATGAGTAAGATGCAGAACATGCATGTTTTATATGATAGATGGATGTATACATGCATAACATTCCTACACCTAGGGACCATAACAATTCTAGGGGAATATTATTCTTAGGTAACATTTTTAAATGTTATAAATTTCCTAAGAACTTTCCATTTTTCATGTTGAGATACGTTGATTGCTTGTATATGTCTTTCTCTTTCTTATATTATTTACAATGCTACATTTCATTGATAGGATATTTTTCTATCATGTGAATTTGAAATGGATTGATGATGTAGAATATATTGACAATATATATTGTTCATTTTTTATATTTTGTTTATTATATGCTAATAATTTATTACTCTTTGTATGGATCTTGGCTTAATATGTGACATTGCTTGATTGAGTGTATGATTATATGACTCTTTTTGGACATTGCCTTATTATGTGACTTATGACTGATTAACTATATAATTACATGAATATTTATTTGGATGGCCCTTTCCTTTTTTTGTGACATTGATATTTAATAACATACCATTGATTTATCTTAGGGCATGGATCCTGCCTTGTGTTACATTGACTTCTATTACATGTGATTTTATTTTATGCATCATGGCCATAACATTATGTGCTTATGAGTGAATACATCTATGATTTCTTTTTGATGTTGATCTTGTAGTTATATCATCCATATCATCCACCTTTAAACTTGTGTGTGGTTACATGATCTATATCAAGAACATTTTGTACATAGGTTACTATTCATTTCTTATATCCATGATGATATATTTTGTACACATAATCTATAGATATATTAACATAAAACTTGTATCCATTAGGATACATGTATCATATATGATTTTATGAGATATTATCCACATTCTAGAACATGATTTCAAATTCTTATATATTTATATATAAGTTTTTCATATATATTTAAGACTAAATACATAGATAATTAATATTTTAGGATATATTACATGATTTAAAGGGTACATATTGAGTTAGATTATTAGTTTGGTTCAGATTATGAGATAGATATTTAGAGACTTAAATAGATTTTGGGTGAATATACAAACATTTAATATGTAAATAAGTGACATGTCATTGGATTTATTATATTGGGGATAGATTAATATATGGATTTATGGAATTATACATTAGAATGGGACACTTGATTGGATTTTGTGGCATGGATGTTGTTCATGAATGCACTTTTATCTTTTTGAGTTAGTTTTAAAGGTATTGAAAATAGCATTTTAAATTTATAAGTTAGTATATATTAGTTGATTTAGTTCACATATGAGCCTAGTATGTGGATTTAATATCAGTTGAATCAATAATCAATTAAGGTTATGTGACACTAAATATCCTAGCACTACTCCTCTTTCTTGAAGTTTGGGTCATTTATATTCCCAACCCATGATAAAAACAAAGCCACTTGACTTTGGGAATAATCATCCCATTTAATTATCCATTTGGGAATAATCACCCCAATCTCCAACACTTTAGAAACATATTTTACCCACTTATATGTGTATTCCTTCCTTTCTCTTCAAATTAATTTTTTTCCATTAACCTAATTTATTTTAGATTTAATACCATAAATGAACATTGATTACTGAATGTTTCATTATTTTATATTTCATACCATAAATGAATATTTCACTAAATATTTTCATTGTTTAAGATACACTCTTGGAATCATCTCCCAAAGACAAAGTGTATTTTCAAACTAAAGTCCACAATATTTACACTTTTACTCTAGCATTTTAAATATTAGAATAAAAAATGGATTTTTTAGATAATTAAATATAATATTATACATATTTAAATCTTATTTTTGACATATATTTACCTTACTACCCTGTGCATACACATATGGCTCTTTCACACCCTTCTCTCCTATGCACTTACTTTCTATGGGCCAAACTTTCATGATTTATTGTTAATCACCTACACAAATTCCATAATTTGTACCTAATATAATTATTATAATTATTATATTGTATTATAATAATTATATCATTATTATTATCATTATAAATTGTTATTTTCATACTCATATAGTCTATATTTATAGAACTATCAATCTTTGATAAACTTGTCTACATAACAAGCAACAAAAATTTTCCAATTTCTAATTATATTTATGGGTCACTCCATATGTTTTAATTTTAATTGATGTGATAAAATTCCAAATTATTCATATAATTAAACATGTACACATAAATAAAAAATCCTATTATCCTATAAATCATCTATCAAGAAAGTATAAAGCAAGCCTTTTCTATCACTTACACATTGAGAGGGATTTCACCAAATTAAATAAATCATAAATTAGTCATAATTAATAATCCCTATCTAATTATAAATCATCTAATATAATTCAATATTATTATTTTAAAGTGTTGAAATCTAGATCACATGTTGCATATATACTAAAGAAGCACCATTGCACACACATAACTAATTAGGAGAATTGCATGTAGTTTGAGCCCTCTTCAAATTATCAAAAACATAGTTAACACTCAACCACTTAGTAATATATTTTTTGGGTAATCACAACCTATATTTATCTACCTTTTATATTCCCAAACCTAGTGTCAAAAGTAGAGCTAGGGTTTTTAAGTATAGGAGAAAGGGTTTCTAGACTTGCGTACACAACAAGATTTTTATATTATATAAGAATATGGTTTTAAAGAGATCACAAGGATAAAATTAAAAAAATGGAGAATATGTTTTAAATACATTTATATCAAGATTCCAATGAAACCATCTAGTGTAGACATCTAGTTTATGATAGACTCAATCAATATCTAGAGCTGAATGAGCCTAGATCCATTTTTCAATATTATCTATTATTTTCATAGATTCATATATGAAAAAATTAGTATCCATATATGTAACCTGATATTATTATTAATTTATATAAATATAAAAAGTATAATTGAACATTTACTTTTAAAATTCATATTTACTTATAGTATTCAAAATTTTTGTATTATTTAGATAATTAATCTAAAATAAGGTAAAACAAATTCATATACTACTCATCAAGGGGAAACATCAAAAACATTGGAAAAAATTAAAAAAATCCAAAAACATTATCAAATTTTTAAAAAATCAAGAACATTGTAAAATTTTAAAAAAATCAAAAAAACATTGGGAATATTCCAAAATTTCCAAAACATTGAAAAAATTCAATAAATATATATTTTTAAGAAAACTTCAAAAATTCAAAAACATTTTCAAAAGTTAAAAAAAAAAAATTACTTTATACATGCTATATTAACCTATTATATAGGTTTTTAGTTTTCACGGTTTAAAAATATATAATTGTCATGTTATTTTTTGGGAGTGATACTATGAAGATTCATAGGGTACATAATTTCACATTGTGTGCCAACATTCTAGATGAGCTAATTTTATAGATAATGTGTCCTATTTCAAAGGCAATTTCTATTTCAAAGGGTTATTTCATAAAAATATCTATCCTTAGTTATCCTTTACCATTTGGAAATAGATCACTACATATTCTACTAGTATTATACATCTATTATCACATTAATATTTTAAATTTTAATGGTTACACTATTATTTTGATTGTTTTTTCATGAATGTTTGCTTGTGTATGTGTTTGGTTTTTTGTGCATCCTTATTCTTATAGGATCATCTTTCCATGTTATTTTGTTAGTCATGTCATGAGTCAAGTCATTAAATTGGGTATGATCACTAAAATTGTGCGTTATTTGTTTATTACCAACATTTCCATGGTGGTTATATTGCATATATAGGGGTATATTTTTTGAATATGTTCTCATTATTTTATCTAATCTCACCTTTGGAGTGTTTTTAAGGTATAGGTATACTAGTTTTTCCCATTAAAATTTTGGATTTTTTCATGATATATTATTGCATGATTGGATTACAATTTAAAATTCAAAATTTAGAAAACAAATAAAATTTAAAACTCAAAATTTAATATTCAATATTTCAATGAAATTTCAAATTTAATGTGTATAACATAATAATATAAAATCCTTTATAGCATACAAGGGATATTTTTAAAATTACATATGTTCTAGATAATAACATGAGATGACTAAATTTTATTCCTTTCAGATGAGGATTTTAATTTTTTCATTTGAGATGAGTAACTGTAGTAGTAGGGTATTCATCCATCACCTCAAATGGGGGATTTATAAATACCTTTTTCAAATTTAGTATGTGTCTATTACTATTTAATATGAGATTATGTACTTAGTTTACCAAAGAGTGGATGGGATGCTATTTACTCCACAAAACATATCTTGGATATGTTTGAGGCATTTTTTGAATGTTTAGGATGTGTGTTTCAGGTGTTGGTGACTCTTGTCAGAAAGTTTTGGGCTATGTTTTCCACGCCCATTGAAATTATAGTGATGAAGCAAATACAATGGATTTAGGGGAAGTAATAAACATGTTTATAATTTCTTGTGCTTCCTTTAGATTTAATTTTAAGTATCTCATTTCAAATAAAAAATTCAAATAATTCAAATAATCAAATGTATGTAATGAGAAATTAAAATACCTATATAAATTGTTGGCATTTTTTTTACATAAACAAATTAATCAAATTTGAATTAAAAAATATCAAAGGTAAGTTAAAACCTTCAATAGTCCATAGGTAATAAAATTCACGTCTTTAAAATTGTTTACATGTATACTTTGAAAAATCTATGCATTTCAATTGTATACCCAAATTAAAGTAGAGGTGTTACATAGACACCCAAAAAAATTCAAAACCCTTGTTCCCGTATTTTCTACCCAATTTAGCTTATTTTTAAAAAATTGTACATTTAAATCTATTTTTAGGATGTTCCCAACCTCACACAAGTATTTATTTGGTCCATTAAACCTACAAATCACCTCAATAATTATCTAGAAGCTAACCATTAGAACATTTTAACTAGTTTCTTGTAAACACATAAATATGGTATAAAGATAATGAAAAACATCCATTTTGACATATATTTGACATGCATGAGTTGTGTGTACACATTTGAATTTTGTACATAGTTTACATTATATTTTTATGTATTCATTGTATTGGCCAATAAAATTTGCTATCATTAAAATTAAGCATTTCTTGAGACTATGCAATAATAATCCATATTACTAATAAAACTTACACCATATTCTAGATCACTAATTTCCACTCTCTATATAATTATTATAATAGTAAGATGCTTATGGTTATTAAAAGTGTTTTCCATCTATTGGTAGTGTCCAAAAGCCCTAAATTCAATATTTTTAAAATCAAACATTTCCATTTAGTTTTAATAAAAATATTTCATATGTAAGTAATGGGGGGAAATGTCAAAGATGCATCTATAAATACAAATTAATATTATGACCATAAATATATAACACTCATCTTATAAAATTCTTTTCAAGTTTGAGAAATCCATCCACACTCTCTTGAGGCATTAATACAAAAATATATACATTTAAAAAACCCTAAAAGTATTATCTATAAATCCAAGTTTGAAAATAAATGCAAGGTCAAGGTTTCATGTTTTCAAGTGTTGAAATTTGAATATTACATTACATTCTAGAATGATCATGTTTGTGCACACATAAACATAGTTAGGATAAATACAAGTGATTTGAGCACTCTTTATAGTATTAGAACATATAAAGTTCTCAAACACTTAGAAATGAATGTTTTGGGATTTCCAAGTTAATATTATGGCATCAATGAAGTTAGGGTTTAAAGGAAAGACAAAAAACCAAAGTTTTCACACTAGACTAAGGACATGAAGAGACAAAAAACCATGTAAAAGGGAAGGTGCAATGATTTATGGTGGGATAGACCAACACAATAAGCTTGGAGAATGATTTAAAATATAGCATAACACTAGTTTTAAAAAGTGTTTAAACTTCATTGATAATATTTTTTGTGGGTTTTGAGGGTTCTTTCCCCAATTTTATTAGTTATAGATTTTTCAAAAATTCATATTTTAAGATTGTGATGTAGATAGTGAGCATTATAAACCACAATTTTATCTAAGTCTTCTCTTCCCTCTTTTATTTTTCAATTATAAAAATATAATTTTAATCAAGATATATTTTATATTAATATTTGTATATAAATTCCTTATTTTACATAATCTAGATTTCAATAATTTTATGTTATTTATATCTGCTAAATCCTAAATTAAGACATTATGGTGAACTCTATCATTTTTTTGAGTGTGGTAAATAGTATATTTTTATTCCTTAGGGTTTATTATTTATTTCTTAGGGTTTTATATTTAATTCCTATTAGGGTTTCAAATTTGATTTTGAATTTACCTTATCCACATAAAAAAATTCATACAATAGCTACAATGTATACTAATAGATTATATGCCATGATTCAAGCTATGATTATCATGATTGACTATCTCCTAAAATATACCATATGTCTACACTTCAAGTATTAAAATGGGTTAATGTTTTTTAGAATGAAACTAAGGATGTTATTAATAATAATGAATTATTAAATCCCCTTAGTAAAACATTTTTTTTAATATTGAATCTTAGATTGTCTTGATAATTAATTGATAGGAAAGGTCATGTATGAATCCTATCATTCATTCCCTTATACCTCAACATATTTATAGCTATCATGCCTCCCTAATTATTTTACCTAGGCCCATATTAGATGTTGAGGTCCCTACTATCAGAAAATGAAGAGGTATATAGCATCATCCTATATAAAAAATTGGAGGTAGTCAACATGTCCCTCATAAGATTCCTTCCCCTCCTAGTTTACCATCTAAAATTACTAGATATTATTATAACATTTATCAAACTAAGAATACTCTAGCTAAAATCTTCATATTAGAGTTACTCAAGAGGTCTAATAATTATTAGAATATTTTTTATACAACACTTTAGGATACAAATTTGAAAATATTATTGAACCATATTATTTTACATCCATTATTAATAAATTGAGTAACAATGAAGACACAATTTATTTTGAGAAATAATAATTACATAGTCAACATACCATATATCAAAATCTCTTATTTTTAATTCAAGTGTGAATCTTAAATAAAGGACTTAATCATGTTTTAATAGATAATGGATCAATATTTAACACTTTCAACATCAATTTTATATAAAAAATGTTTATCAATATGGATTATATTCATAAATCATACAATAATATAAAAGGTTTATATAATATTGCCTTCGAAGTGTTAGGGAAAATAACTTGGAATGTGGTAATGGTCCATAAGACATTGAATACTATGTTTCAATTAATTCTAATTAATTTGAATTATAACATACTCTTAGGTATACCTTAGATTCATGTTATGAAATTTGTACCATCTACCTTAAATCGATGCTTCAGATTTGTGCACGAGGGATGTTTACATACATGTCCTATGGATAATTAACTTTTAGAGTGTTTTATAGTACAAAAACATATAAATCAATGTATATTATAATATATTGTTTCCCATTGATCCATAATAAATACATTTCAAGCTATATTAATGGAAAACGTACATAATATGGATTTGGACAATTGAGGAAAGATAATGAAATTCAATTGACTAAAAATATATCACTTAATTAAGATACAATAATATAATTATTGTATCTATCTAAATCAAAAAATGATAAGATACTTGATATTCATGTATTTTAAAACTAAAACAACCCCAATCAAATATTTATGGATAAATATGGTGATGATGATGACAATGAAATTACTGCAGACATAGATGATTATTTGTATCATCTAAACTTTACACCTATAGGTCCATGAGAGTATCAAAATGATTACAAAATGGTGATTACTAATAATTCAAATTTATTCTTCATGTAAAACCATATTAAAATAAAGGTAAGTCACATATTCAAGATAACCTTGAGGATATGAATGTAAATTTTTGTTACAATGTAAACTCATGACATGAATATTTCATGATAAGTGCTCCACTAGGAATATTTTTTTTCTAAAAATCTAATATGACTTGAACACAAGAGTTGTTTAAAATTGTGTGACGTATCAATGATGAATATTTAATGTTCATGAAAAATTTAGTCAATGACATTAATTAATGGGTACAAAATATTATATAACATTGCAAGTACTTACTTTATAATAATATTCAACTATTCTAATACAAATTTTACCTAATAAAAATTATATTATTATATATTCCATTAAACATAGAGATTTAGGTCAGCTATTACATTAAGAAGGAAAAAATTTGTGGTTATCATAGAATAATTAGACATGAAAGAGATAATTGTATAATATTATAATAAACTATTTAGAATTTTAAGGATTAAAACATCACGATAATACAAGTTTACAAAAATCCTCTAATAACTATTTATAAAAATACCTAACAAAGGAATAGATTGCATTAAATGTACAAGATTACACAAATGGACCCATCAAATATTAAAATAATCATCTAGGATGATTAAAATAAAGAGGTTCAAATTGATGAATAAGAGGGGGGAAATAAATTCAAAATTATAATTCTATAATATTGGGTTCTCAAAATAGATGAAATACAACACATTATACATTGTGATGGATCAGTAGGCCATATTTCATTACTAATTTCTTATGGTAAAAATTATACAAGTACATTGATATTTGTGGTCCATATTAGAGATAAATTTCATGCTACACATAAAAAAATTATTGAAAAATATGCAAGGTACAATTGATACTACAAATAAGTGTATTATTATTATTATTTTATTATCATATTTTATATTTACTAATATAAACAAGATATAACTTGAGACTAGTAGATATTGTATAATATATGTCTAAATTAAGTAAATTTGAATGTATCTTGAAGAGTATTATATATTTATTACAACTACTTCTTATAGAATATAACCAAGAAGACTGGGTACTTAGCTTATTTTTTGTATGTTCCTATTTATCGTAGTGAACAATTCTTAGTTGTATTCTAGAATGGACCAATGATTATTCATATTTAGAAATTGAATATCTATACTTAGATGGATGAGTATGGAAATGAACATATTCTTGTGGTAACCAATTTTTTTTACATAAGATTTTCCCCTATGAAAATTTCAAATATATTACATCATAGATATCTATGTCCACCTATAAATAAATATTATATGTAATATCAGAGGCCTAGTCTTTTACGTAGGTTTAGATTCATATTCCTTCACTTGATTTATAAAGGATGGGTTTATCTAAACTAATTATCCTTTTTGAGTGGTTAATCACTACCTACATTAAATTACTTTAGAAAGGGATCAAACCACATTTAGTTCTCCCACCTCTTTATGTGTGTACTAAATAAATGATGTACTAGTATGCATTGTAATCATGTATGGCTTTTGACACTTGAGAATTTGTGTTTATGACTTTTCAATAGTATTCACACTTGTCTTCATGGTTTTTATTTTGAGGGTGTGTATATTTGGATGATTTAATAAAGTGCCTCAAATATGTGTAGAAATATTACTTGATGTAATAAAATATTTATAGTGAAGTTCAATATCAATGTTATATAGGAATAGGATTAGGATTTATATGTATAAATAAGTGACCATTTGGGTAATTTCAATCTGAACTGACTTGTGAAACATGTCAAATAATTAAAATGAATATTTTCAATTTGGGTAAATATTTTTTGGAGAGCACATAGTTGGGTTTAGTCAAGTTAGGTGAATATTGTAATTAGATACATATAACTATGGTTTTAGGATTCCAATAAACATAAAATAATAACATGAGAATATGAGACAATTTTCTTAAAATGATTAGTTATTTACACAAAGATTATGCAAATATTTTATGTGATAAAATAAAAACTGGTAATACTAAAGATGTAGTAGAGTGAATGGTATTAGAGAATGCGATAAAGAGTCAGATGTGTATACAACATTCATGTATGCTAAGGCTTGGTAAAAAATAAAATGATCAAGAGTCTATTGTCAAATTTATGTGTCTTCATTTTGCCTCATTTTATTCTAGTAATTTAAAGTGCTAGAGTAAAAATATGGATTGATAAAATTGGCACTTGAGTGTGACCATGGTGGGTGTCTTTAGGGACACACTAGGTATTGAGTTTGATCCATGCAAATAATGAAACATGTAGTAATTAGTGTCCACTTATGATCACATGAAGTAATATTTGAACATATTTGACATTTAAAAATCAAGGAATGAATACACCTATATGTACAAAATCCAATACGAACTTTGGAGTTAGTGGAGAAAGGATGATTATGCCTTATGGAGATTACACTGTTAAGTTCATTAGTTGTGTTGAATGTTCCCCAAACCTCATTGGATATGGATAAATGATTAGAATTTAATACATGAAAAACCTAAAACACACTAATCATTATGTTTTTATGAGAATGGGAACCAACATGGGATTATATAAACATGAGTATAGCCTTAGTATGCATGAGATTGACTGTTTCACTATAGATGAATTTTTAGATTCAATTCTGAGTAATACTGATTAAAACCTAAGTAAATGTGATAAATATAATGGCATAACCTATCACTCAATATATTAACATATTTAATATCAATCATATAACATGTACCAAAATATCACAATATATATTAATTTCCCATATATGTTGTGTATATGCCCCCAAACTGATAAACTATGTAAGGTGAGTCATGTAATATGTGCCCAAAATGTCATAATACCTATGAAAGGACAATCATCATATTATATAATAATATTAGGTGTAAATTGAAAATAATTTGTGTAAATATATAATAATAATATGAAATAATGTGTTACCAAAATCTAAACTTTCTAAGTGAAAGATGGAGTCTCTAAAATAATCCTACTGTGTATACACCAATTATATGGTGAGAAATGTAGACTAAAAATTCATCATAAAAAATAAAAGATTTTTATGCATCATGTTATATATAAATATATATAAGCATGTAAAGAATGTGCTAACATGACTATATTATGTCATTATAGTAATATTAGATCATTTGAGCATATATGAAACATGTATCTTAAGGCTCAAAAGTTTCATGTCAAGTATATATAGTAACAAGGAATTTTTTAATAGTCATAATATTAATGATCATAGAAACAATGAGTAATACCCACATGTAGTCATATAAAATGTAAAAATTGGTAACTTGAGCATGGCTTGTGACACCCAAACCATATGTACCTATTTCTTGCTATCCTAACCCTCTTAGGCTTCTTTTCATTTATTCCCAATCATCCATAGGCTTTGAAGACCTCATTCCAACTTAGCTAGGACCCATTTTTCATGCTCTTTCCATCTACCTAGGTCTTAAAACTTTCAGACAATAGCACCCAGGTTGGACTACAACACTAGAACTTAGGGTGTCTCCTTTTTAATACTCCTATCCAATCACCTTTCAAGCCAAAATAAACATTTTCCCTCAAATCCTCTTTGTCATTATGTTAGCCTAGCATGATTGCATTTAACCCATGACCAATAGATCCCTATATAAGCCTATTCAAATATCATTTGGAAAGGGTTGGAAAGTATCAAAAATCAAGAAAGAATATAAGTTAGACTACTCAAGAACATTTCCCTATTCTATGCATACAACCATCTAATACTATTTCTAGCTTATTCAAATCCTTACACCAGTCCTTAATCATCTCAAACACACCTAGTTTAGCATTCTTTGCATTCTCATATCACAATTACACCAAGAAATTTTAAATGGAGAACTACATATGGGTTGATCCCTCTTTAGAGTATTGGTGTGTAGGCAGTGTGCCCACATATGGGGTATAAATCATTTATAATGTATCTTACACACATTAACCCCCCTTCTTTCTCAAATTTTGTCAAAGAATAATGGAAGATAGGGTTTTAAGAAAGAATTGAATCTCTATGGAGTTATATAAACTTCAAACTATCAAAACTTTAGAGATAGGGTTACACAAACCTACTGATCAAAACCTAGAAAGCTCAAATCCTCAAGACAAAAATGCTAGACAAGGACTACAACATCAGTGCCACTCTTGTCCACTCTCAATGATCTTATCCAATCAGAAAATGAAAGTTAAAATACTATTTGTAATAGTGTCCTAGGCATGCATAGTGAATATCGGTTTCTTGTCTTAGTCAAATCAACATAGTTTAAGCTAAGTTATGTTTCTCTCTATTCATTTACTATTTTTATAAATTCTAATGACAATCATAATTAAAAAATTAGTAAGTTAATTATGGAATAATTATTGACTAATTTTATTACTCAAAATTTTAACTAAATAGGAGCAAAAACTCCAATCATTCCCAAAACTGTTAAATCATTTGGTGAACCCAACTTAATTAATTTGCATACAAAAACCTAAATAAACCCTAGGGTGAAATTCCTACTAATTTTTACTATAAATTTAAAATTTTTACTGGAATATTTAAATAAAAAGTTCATTTAAAATTTTAAAACTTAATAGTAAATTTTAAAATAATTTTCTTTCAAACCCTAGTTTCCCATACTAGGTCCCAATATTTTTCTAGTAATTTTTCAACAATTTTATAAATTTTTAATACATATTAAAATAAAAAAATCCATTCAAATATTTAAATTCAATAGTAATTTCAAAAAAAAAAAATCTTAAAACCCTAGTTACACATACTAGGTCCTATTCAATCAAGCATTTCTAATAATTTTTTCAATTTTTAGCTGTATATTTAAATCAAAAATCCAATTTCAATTTCAAAATTCCATAGTATTTTGAAAGAATATGATTATCAAAACCATATCTGCATGTACTAGCTCCTATTACTTGAGAGATATTACCTTACATCTATAATTAGATTCCAAAAAATGGATCTCACTTACAAATTTTTCTTACATTTCTTTAAAAAAATAATGAGACCATCATTGGTCCTATCATGTACATGAATGATGAAGTTTACGATATGTTCATAAAAAGATTAATTATTTTCATTTCATGTTTAATTTTTATACTAAGGGATTATATTAAAAAATTCATTGATAAACATGTACAAAATTTCAATATTTCTTTTGCATACTCTCTCTTAATCATGTGGAATTTTTTTCAAGTTTATCATGCTAAACATGTTAGAAAAGTTATGATTCATGTCAAAATTTTCTATGATTTCATGTAAAAAATCATGCTTTCTATCCCTTTTTTTAAATATCTTTCATATGTAAAATTTTTCAAGTTTATCGTGATAAACACTTTAGAAATGTCATAACACATGTCAAATTTATTTATGCATTAATGAATAAATACATGCTCTATCTCCTTTGCTTGATATATCTCATGTGGAATGCTCTTTAGAAACACATTTTTATACAAATTATAACTCCAATTACATTCATTTTATCCCACATGCATGGTTTCCACCTAGAGGATCCATTGCATAAGCTAACAACCACATGTCAAGTTTCAATGCCATAGCTTATGCACAAGAAATAGTTTCCTTATCCTCCTCTCCCCCAATAGGGTGATAGTTACTTTACCTCTAACTAGGTCCATGATATCACCCATACAAATGGTGAGGCAACCCATACTATTATTCATAATTCATACATTCATCTTATAGCCTCTTCAAAACCTCTTCAACATATGTGCTTACATGTTCAATCAAAAACAACTAGGGTTTGCACTTGTCTCTAAGGGATCAAATCACCAATATGATCAAGTTAATTTTAGATTTAAAAAAATAGAATCAACTCTTACATGACAAGATCACAACATTGAAAAATCATATTATAATACAAAAACCTCAAAGGCATCTTAGTGCCAATCATGTATATGCACTTTCACCTAGTCAATTGGTTACAAACAATATTACATATCAAAATAAGAAATCATAACAAAGTAACTCTATAACTAGTGATTCAAGAATCATTCAAAGATCAAATAAGAGTTCAAGTGAGGTACTAAAGGAAATTATTAAATATAATTTGATTAAACTACCTCCTTCACATCCAGTGAGAAGATCCATATATTATTATGCATATCATAAAATGCATGGGCATCATACATATTCATCTTTGGCATTGAAAAAACATATACAATAGATAATTGATAATAAGGACCCTATACAAGGTAAATCATTCAAGAAATCCATAGTGACAAAAGAATACATTCACAAAGGGTCAAATTTAGAAATAATATAAAAGTGGTTACCAAAGCATAACTCAAAAAAATGAATAGTACCACAAGCACAAGTAAAGCACAAAAAAGATGCAAATTTACCTCTCCAAAATGTGGCTCAACTTTCAAAGTAGTATGGGTTTGGTTAAAAATATCTATAATAATTTGATTATCAAGGTCAAGGGTTGGGAAAGCATACTCAAAAAAACACTATTTGTATTCTAGCAGCTGATAATGTCTGTCACCAAGGTTTGGTATTTATTAAACATCCTAAGGAAAATCAGTCACAAATATAATTTATCAAAGGAAAAGATTTAGATACAAAAAAATTCAACACTAGCATTTTATTTGTTCAAAATCAAGAAGATAATGATGAGCGAAATAATACAGGTTATTATTATTACCAAGATACCAATAACAAATCCAAATATTCAAAATTATATTCATAGCCATTCCATCAACTTCATAATCATGCATTATTCCTTTGTTCAACACAAGACACTATGACAAGGAATCTCCCATGAGACTCATCAGTTAGCACCATTTTTTCATAGTATTTCTTGTACATAGTCTCCTAATGATTGATTTTACATAGCTTCTCTTTCAAATTTTTGTACATATTCTTCATATGATTGATTGTACATAGCTCAAACTTTTCAAAAATTCAAAAACATTCAAATATTATAAAAATACAAAAACATTCAAATAATTCAAAAAAGTAAAAACATTTTGATTGTATGCATCATCCATACTTTACATTGCTACTACTATGCTAGACTTACATTTATTATTCTATGATTATTATTTGTCAATATATCTACATTACCATGCTTCACTTAATCTTTCTTGAGTGTGTGCAGTGACTTATAGACCCTTGATTTCTTCACTCTACCCATTGAAGGGGCATCCTACTCCTACATGAAAGTCACAGATTGATATATCTTCCCCTTGGGGCATTTTCTACATGACTACACCATTTAGGTTATGTCATTTCTACACCACATAGTATGTTTATCATGTTAATGTATATTATTTACTAACTTACATAGATTAATCTATCAAAACTCACTAGTATTTAAAACCTATGTATTTCTTTACATATACCTAGTCTTGTAATAACATGTCTTGCATACTTTCACTCTTGATTTGATTAGTTATATGTGCCTGTATTTTCCATTCTTTACATGCTTTTCTTCCTTTCTTAGCATAGCTAGATGTGATTAAATTTATTAGTTCTTGTTTGTGTCTTGTTTATGACTTAAGAAATTTGATAATGTATTTTGCTTATATTCATGTGTGTGCCTTTAGAAATTTGCCAATGTCCCTTGTATGTAATTTTCTTTGTGATTATGGATTTCAAGCCAACTTGCTTGTTTCAAATATATGTGTATGTGGCATTTAAACATGCCTTGTATGTTTTTTTTCTAGTTTGAGTGATATGTGCCCATGTCCCTTGTTTACTTAGACCCTTGGCCACTCTTGTATGCTTCTTTATTCTTACCTTGTGTGCTTGTTTCTTGATTGATTTCAATTATTTGTAGTGCCATGATCCAAATCATGCATTATCTTGCTTCTTGGATGCCATGATGGACATCATTCTCCATGACAAGTAACAAATAACACTTCTAGTTCTAGTTCATTACATTACACATGATTTTACATTATTATATATATCTAGGCATACCCCTATTGATCTAATAATATCTCAATAAAAACCATGTTATATCTTGAGAAATCTTGACAATTATCATTACTATATCGTATATTTTATAGCATAACACAATTGTAGGGCTATTTATTCTAAGGGAAATCATTACAAGGTCTTCAGTAATATGCTTATAAAAGGGGGAAATAAATAGGGGTTTTGTCATAGAGATCAGAGCTCCTATCAATCAAAAAATCCAATTTTAGAACACTAAAAAGAATAACCAAACATAAAACCAGTCAGGATAGACTACGCAAATAGTCAAGAATCTATAACAATCATCATATTTGGCCCAAGATAATAGCACTGAGACTAAACTACAATACCAATGATTCTATTGTCAATTTTTAGTGCTCCTATTTGACAACATAAAAACTATAATTTCCAAAATTAGGTAGAAAAATAGGTTTAGCTATAGATTTACACAGCTAGACCAGTTCAAAATCAGTAATTTTAGTACACATTTTTCTCAAAGAATCTAGATATAGGGACTATTATGTGTAGCATGATGGCTCTCACTTCCACTTTTAGATATGGTAGTTAATATAACTTTTAGATTATAATCCATGTTTTAGACATCAATGATTAGGGGCAATGTGTGCAACACATTTATTTCTTTTCTTTCCTAGTTTAACATTATTCAAACATTATCAAAAATTACATGCCTTATTCCATCTACAAGTGGTTGGCATCATTTAAAAGTGGCTTTCATACAAGCCTACCCTCCACATTTTTGATTTCTCGAGTGGCTTCCACATAATCTAGATTATCAGTTTTAGAGTGGCTTTCATATAAGCCTAATCTCCATCTTTTAGAGTGGCCAAGAGTGGCGTAGTTTCTAGCACACATTTGTCTATCCACCCCAATATTGTTAGATCATAGTACATTCAGGGGATTTAGGATCCATATCATATGACATATATTTCATACTGATATTATTTCATAGTTTTACTTCACAGGGCAATGATGGAGCCAAAGGACTAGATAGCATTTGTATTCTTGAGCCACCTATTTAAATGGATTGGACACATAGTCCAAATATTTATCAACACACACATGACCACCTAGCTTCACTTAGTGGGTGATTATGGAGCCAAAGGGACATATTTTGCATTCTTGATCCACTTTTTAGGGAATTGAGTACTCAACTCCATTCATGATATTACTCTTATTACTTCATCATCCAACATTACTCAACATCACAATAGGTTTTATATTGGTTTGCATACCTGGTAATGTGTATTTTTTCCTTTATCTTCCTCTCTCTTATCTATATTTATACAGTCTTATTATATATATAACATATCTAGTAATAACTGATCTACTCTTGTTTTTTTCTTGTAGACTCACACTTCATAACATTCTCTCTATACAAAACCTAACATCACAAAAGAATCATGATCTTCACCCTTACAGGTAAGTTTAGGTATGATTTATCTTTTCCCTTTATCCTAGTATTTTGATTTGCTGCATCACTAGAATAAGGGGGGTGGGGGAAATTTAGTCATATAAAATGGAAAAATTGGTAACTTGAGCATGGATTATGACACCTAACCCATAGGTCCCTCTTTCTTTCTCTCCTAACCCTCTTAATATTATTTTCACTAATTCCCAATCATCTATAGGCTTTCAAGACCTCATTATAGCTTAACCAAGACCCATTTCTATGCTCCTTCCATCTCCCTAGGTCCTAAGCCTCTAAGACAATAGCACGTTGATTGGAATACAACACTAGAACCTAGGGTGTCCCATTTTTAACACTTCTATCTAATCACCTTCCAAGCTAAAATGACCATTTTACCTCAAATCCTCTTTGTCATTATGTTAGCCTATCATGATTGCATTCAACCCATGACCAATAGATCCATATATAATCCCATTCAAAGATCATTTAGAAAGATTTGGAAAATATCACAAAGTAACCAAGAATACAAGTAAGACTACTAAATCACATTTCCATATTCTCTATATATAGCCATCAAATACTAGTTCTAGCTTATTCAAATCCTTACACCAGTCCCTAGTCATCTCAAGCACACCTAGTTTAGTATTTCCTTGCATTCTCATATCACAATTTCACCAATTACTTTTAAAGGGAGAACTACCTATGTCTTGATCCCTTTTTGGAGTATTGGTATGTTGGTAGCATGCCCACACATAGGATGTGAAGCACGTATCGTGCATCTTACACACACTAACCCCCCCTCTTACTCAGATTTTGTCAAAGAATAATGGAAGAGAGGGTTTGAAGAAATAATATTATCTACATGGATCTCTATATAATTTAAACTATTGAAACTTTAGAGATAGGGTCAAGCAGACCTACCGAATAAAACCCAAAAAGCTCAAATCCTTAAAACAATAGCACTGGAGAAGGACTATAGTATTTATTCTACTCCTATCCACTCTTAGTGCTTCTATCCAATCAAAAAATGAAAGTCATAATCCTTTTTGTGATAGTGTCCCAGGATTTCAGAGTGAATATTAGATCTTGTCGTAGTTGGATCAACACAATTTAAGCTAAGTTATATTTCTCTCTATTCATTTTATTTTTTTAGAAAGTCTAAACAACAATTAGAATTAAAAAATTAGTAAGTTAATTATGGCATAATTATTTACTGATTTTACTACTCAAAATTTTAACTAAAAAGGAATAAAAACTCCAATTATTCCCAAAACTATTAAATCACCACACATATTATATGTATCATGTCACTGCACACAAGTACAAAATTACATAATATGAATCATGACATTATAAGATCAAAAAATAAGCCAATATATATCCAAGATACTATCACACATAATTTAATGGTGATGAAACACATAATAAATAATATAAATACACATGATAACACATTGTCACATAGAATAAGGTTCCCATAAATAAATATTCAAACATGGAGTCATGCAATGAATACCCAATGCCACACATAGTTATAAAGAAAGAGTCAAACATATAAGAATCAATGCCACATAGAATAAGGATTACATATATAATGAGTCACACAAATTAATACACATTAAATAATCACACATGTAACATGAAACAACATCAATTATGCATAGAACAATGAAGGCTAATATACATAGTCAATGTATGTAATGATTGCACATAGTAGAATGCAGTATCCATAGAATATAATGATATTACAAGTGGAATAAATGTAAATATATCCATATGATAAATGGAATGGCCATATAAACATGTAACCTTTTTGAATTTACTAATATTCCTCGAGTGTGGGCATGCCAACAATGTAGGAAGAGTAACCTATGAGTGTGGGAACATCCTACATCTAACTATCCATTTTATTTATAACATGTATGCAATGCATCCCACTCATGTATAATATAAAATCATATTAATAAATAAAATCAATATTTAATATACCATGTATGTGATAAAACATGTAAATTAGCAATACATGTAATGATAAGTCTTGTTTTTTTATGTTTTGATTATTTTATTCTTTGTATTTTTTAAATATATTTTTTTAATATTTTGAATTTTTTAAAAAAATCTAAATTATGTTGATGTTAACCAATTATCCCATCAATGATATTATATAACTATGTGTTAGGTTAATCATGGTGAATTTCACCCATCATGGATAAGAAGTAACAATTTTATATGTATTAAAATTTGAGAAGTGATTTGATGATGTAACATATCCATCATAGTCATCACATAACATATGATATTGTGTATGTTACTCAATAGTAACTATAATGATCCATGTATTTTTATGAATATTATGATAATGTTCTTTTATTTTTTTTGGAACATGTGGAGTGGCCTATAGGACTAACTCATGACAGCATGAGTAGGAAATGTTTGTTGAATTAGGATAAACATGTCATGTAATGGGCACTGAAGTATTATTCTCATAGGGATGCCAATAAATTTGATATGAAATTCCTATGTATAATGAACTTATAATAGTTTTAAAATGGACTATGATGTAGCCTTCTCAAGAAATGTCTATAGTTGAATAGGATATTCATATGATATATCTGGAATATAACCAATATAATTATATGCATATAATTCAAACATAAGTTACCAAAAATGGTACTACTAGATATTATGTATCCAATTTTATCCTATAAACATTTTAAATTACCCTATATTAGGTATAACTAAGAATAAATTAGAATTTTTTACATAGCCTACCTTACGTGGTAGCATAAATATCCAAAGAGGGTTATGTCTCTTTCCATCAAATCCTTTGACTATAATTTTCATATCAATTAATTATTCCTAGGTATACCCAAAATTAGTAAGGATTGTCATAATGAAAATAGTTTCAAATGAACCATTATATCTCTTATAACACTATGTATAGGTATCAAGTTAAAATTATCACACACAAATAATGGTGCGTGTGTGTGTGCATGTGTACACACACACACACACACACACACATATTCATCATCAACAATATCAAGATAATTTATTATGATAGTAGGTATATGAACCTATGTAATCTCATGATTAATAATAATGTATTTCAATGGATGCTCCTAACTAGGCTTATAATCATAGTAAGTTAAATGAGGATGTGCATTGTAAGTCTCATGCACTATAGGCTTAGTGTTGGTCTCTTGTGTTGTATGATATGGAAAGAGGAAATAAAATATTTTCAACTTTACATTTACACAAGTGTTTATTCTTCAATAATTTTTAGACATATTGATCTTGATAATGTTTTCATCCAATAAATACATAATATTATATCATAAAGTGATGCATCTATTAGTTGAATGTTGTATGCATCTATGATAATCAGAATATGCATTACTATCAAATCCTTAGATGGTTACCTATTTATATAAACCTATTTTTTGGGAGGAGGATATATGATATTTCCCTCATGTAACATTTTTAGTATTCTATGAGAAGGTTTAGGGAATTTCACAAACTATGTCCTTTGAGGAGATAATAAGATAAGTCAATTAGTAGGATGTGACACTACATTAATTGTAATTTTGAATTATTATTAGTATGATTCATTTTGTATTTTAAATTTTATTTACTCTAAAATTTACACCATTATTAGTTGGATGTTTGGACCTATATTTTATTTTATTCTTAGCAAAGAGCTTAACTTTGTGATCCTTGACCATATGGTATCATTCATCAAAATATTAAAAGCATTTGAATGTAGTAACCTAATTTAGTGGTGAAATAAAAAAATTGTTGAATATTTATTGCAACTCATTATCAACCATTTTATTTTTCATCTTAGAAATCATGGACTTGTAATTCATAACATAGTCATATATGGGCTCGTTGTATTCTTTCTTAAGTTTTAAAATATAAGCATATGCCATATTTTCACTGATGTTGATTTAAATGTGTGATAATAAATTATTATCCAGAGGATTATAGGCATGAAAATATTGGAAATGGATGTCATAAAACCAATTCAAAGCATAATATTTAAGACTCCATAAAATTAAAGTAGTCAATAGATTTTATTGGGAGCATAGTTTAAACATGATATGTGAAAGGCTTAAAAGTGTTTTTATAGATAATGTTTACCATCATATAATATAGGCTTAGGTGAAAAAATCATAAAGGTAAGGGATACAATAAGATCTAAAAATCAAATGGATTATGTAGTAAAAAATTATAATCAGTGGCATGTCCCACTCTAGAAGAACCTTATTCAAATTGTGAAATCTTGGTTTGAAGATCAATTTTTGTTTGCACAAGGATTTGAGAATTGATCATTAATTTTTTTGTAGCAATGAATGGTGTCAATGAGTAATAACTGTAGGAGGTATGAAAATATGATGTATAGAGATATGCATAGTAATATAATGAAAACCATATATTACCATAGACCATGGGTGGGTATAACATGTGTAACCATAGTTGTAGACAAAAGAATAGTATAAAAAACCATAGTAGTATGAACACATACTATAGAGTAAATGGTTATCAAATTTATATTATTATAATATAATGTCTTACGATTTTCCTCAAATATGATAACTTAAAAATTATTTTCATTAAAATTTATATGATTGTTCTCAATAACTTATCTATATTATTAGGCTACATATGGATTCATTAACTAAATTGATAAATAGTTTCAAATTTTTCAAGGTATCCACCATCAAGGTCATCAAGATGAATTTTATGGATATCACAAGGTTTTGTGTTCAATTCACATTATGTTCACAAATTATTTTATCATATTTTGGTTTAGTAGTCTAAATGAGGTAAAAATCATGACTAATTAATATTATATAATATAAAACTAAATTAATAACATATAAATTTAAATAGTATATTTTGATAGATTTTTTATGTTAGGAAGTGGAAGAGCCAAACTCAATATAGAAAAATACACACACGTAACAATAATAAATTTCACACTAATAATATTATTCTTGAAAATATTGATAATACAAGAAAACTCATACAAATATATAGGAGACATATATCCTATAATTAGAGATGCTCCAATCCCTACAATATCTCAACCTATTAACCAAATAACTAGATAAATCTACCCATATATTATTATTGTTATTCAAAACAATATATTATAACTTAGGTAATAGTATAATTATTATTTAATGAAGTAAACTACCTAATGTAAATTAAAATCCTTATAATACCCCCCACTCAGTGTTTCCATAGGGAGAAAGCACATCTCAAGAACTAGGAATAGAATCATATGCCAATGTATACTTTTAGGTCTTCATACTAATGCTTGAATCTTGACATCTAAATCTTGTTGTAAATGATCACTACTATATGATAACATATCTTGAATTTATTCCATGTGAATATAATATATGTTTCTCTAGTTGATCATATTCATAAATAAGTGTAATAATCATATGATATCTATGGTTGAGGATTTTTTTTAGATAGCTACCCTCCTATACAATTGTTACCATATTCTATGATTTATACACTCTCATTTTATCTAATCCAATAGGGGAATGAAAACACACACAATAATATAAATAAAATATTATGAGGAATAAATCCTTGTTGTTATCTTATGTAGCCTCTATCAATGTTCTTTTCCACCTAAACAAAAACAAAATAGACAATATTCACTGCCACTAAGGACTACCCTTGGATTTAGTCAATTTGGGACAAAACATACCACATAAAAGATGTAAATAAATCATTGGGGCCCCATTATTGTTGAATAATGAGAGGATATGGAAACCTCCTTCTTCCATTGCCTCAAACCTCCATTATGTTCATTTTTTACATAGAAAATCTATTGATAAAGCTCAATTGTTTTTGCATTTGTGTGTATTCCCCTCCCAATGTGAAAAATTCAATTTTATAGGACATTGAGGTCACCCAAAAATGCATCGTTTTACAATCAAATTATTACTTTTGATAAAATGACTAAAATGATTTTGACACTGAGATTTTTTATAATTTTTTATGTAAGAATGACCTATAATATCTAGACATGGACCATTATTAATTTACAAACATATACATGAATGACGATTACTAAAACTATATTTAAAAATTAATAAAATAAAATTACATTTTATATACTATAAAAAACAACTAGTAACCTAATATTATCATACCTTAACAAAAGCTATATATAAATGAACTTGTAAAATGATAATGATGTGAATATTACAAACATTGACTAAATTTATAAAAGATCCTAAACCTTAAAATAAAAAATGACATTTTAAAAAATTAATAAAAGACACACTAAACAAAAATTTTAATAAATTCAACTCAAAATTAAAGTTAACTCTAGAAAAAAAAAATTCCTCACAAGGATGTCATGGCTGAGAGAAGATGTTACTTGTGTGATGGATGATTGCATGTAGATAAGTCCATTTATATGACCAAAGGGATACACATATTTGGATATTGAACAATAGTTAATAAATGTAATGTAATTCTATTTCACATATTTTTCTAGATGAATAGTAGCTTGACTAGTTATTAAGGATTATGAAAGGCAATACAGCATAATCAATGTGTTGAACACAAATTGTGTTGTATGTCTAAGTAGTGAGGAGATAAATACTTTATAAATATGATTAAAGCCTTAAAATACAAATCCAATATTGCCTCAAAAATAGGTGGTAAATATATGATACAATAACAGCCCATGTTGGATGGTGAGGGAGTGAAGGATGAGATGTATACACACATGTTTGGAAAATCTACCAAAAATAAAACTTTTATTTCTAATCATTAATACATGTGACCATAGATTGTTGTGATGCTCAAAATCTAGTAGATTGGCATAATTTAAAGAAGTCATTTCATTCAAATTCATTATTAAGCCATAGGAATATACACTTAATGGCATGGTGTCTACTTTAGAATGATGCCCAACACTATGAATATGTCTCAAAAGACACAAAGAACAAACTATTTAATATTTCACACACACCTATTTATCATAAAACTATGAGAATTAATTCTCACAAAATCTCATGAATCAAGGCAAGTAATGGATTTACATTATTTCCCCTTCAAAAATTTAATAGACCATTAACCTACTCTGATACCACTGTTAGGAAGTCTAAGAGACAACCTTAGTTTGTAGTAATACACATAGGTAAAAATAATAAATTTCACATTGATAATATTAATCTTCACACTCCTGATAATACAAGCAACCTCATAAAAATATAGAGGAGACTCATATCCTATAATTAGGGATGCTATGATACTTATAATCTCTCAACCTATTAATTAAATAACTCTATAAATATACTCATATATTATTATTTTATTCACAATAATAACATACCAAATAATATATTCTGACTTTGGTAATAGTGTAGTTACTATTTATCAGAGTAAATTACCTAATGGAAATGCCAATCCTTAACATATTGCACTTGTAATTAATATAAATGATTAAGAGGATATGATACTTATATTATTTAAGAAGACACCTAAATTACACCACATTTAGTGTCATAATTAACTTTATTTAATATCTACACACTAACTCAACCACCACCAAATCCAAATTTTATCCTAAGGTCCATTAAAATCATTTCCCTCCTATTTTATAACAGTTAAGTAATCCATATTAATAAATTTATTAACATAATTCCACAAGAGAAATAAAAAATCAGGGATTTCCAAGTAACTAAACATCTTCTAGGTTTATCTCAACCAATCTTTGAGTCATCTAACCATTTCCTTAACTTCAAGCAATAGTTGAGTCATCATTGAGTCTTTTAACCAACATGGTGAGCCATCCAACTAACTTGAATCATTCATGAGAAAATTTAAACTACCAAATAAATTATTCATTATTTTTAAAACACATTAGGAATTAATCTCTTCCACTTGGATGAGGCCTCAAATCTAACAATCCAAAATTAACATAATCCGATAAATCTAGATTTTTTCCAACCATCCATCTTCTCACCTAAAAGCCTATAAATGGAAGTATAATCCTTCATTGTCAAAATACATAAATGAGATGTCAAAATGATATCAAAATTACCTTGTGAATCTATATTGGAATTAAAAAAATCATGCCCTTACACTACCAAGTATTTATTTGCATTGGAGAATGAATTGAGCATCCACACACACACTTGCAAGAGCAAATCAAAGTCAATAAATGGAGAATAAATCTAATTTTATTAGTAAGATGAAAGGTAATTTTTTTTAATTTTATATTATTATTTTATTTTATCTCTATATAAGGTTTTATATTAATATTATAATAAGAATTGCATCGATTATTTGGTTTCTTAGTACAAACTTCTAATTTTTAGTTATCACATTCTGGCACACCAAGTGGGACTTTTCCCAAAATTTTCTCATCCTAAACACTTTTCATATATTTTTTGAAATATTTTCAAATTCTAATAGACTGCGTAACATATTAATCTTGGTATGGGAGGTTTTTTTTTTTTTTTTTTTAGGTTTATGGTTTTTCTATATAGTTTTTGAAGAACATCAGTTTTATTCTAAAGGAAAATGTTTTTATTCTAAATAATTATAAATGATTTATGAACTTTAATGTTTTTTTTATAGATAAAAATGAAATTTTTATATAAAATGGTGAATTCATACTATGTAGTGGTGAATTTGTGCTTCCACTTATAGTGTTATTTGCCAAAGGCCATAACTTTTGAGTTGAGTGTCCTTTTGATCCCCCATTCAAACCCATAAAAATATATCCAAAAAGAGCATGAAATCATGAATGAATATTTCAATTTGGATTTTTAAGTTGTCTTAAAAATCAAATATTTAATTTTTATTCATTTCTAATCTTTGATTTCTCATATAAAGGTTGGATATTTGTGTTTTTTCATGTTAATCTTCCCTAATCTTCAAGGTTTGGCTTATAGGGCTGACATCTAATGTTTTTCATGTCCCTAACCATATTTTGTATGGAACCTCTTGTCAAATTCACTATCCATAAAACTAATAACCATTTTTTATTAGATAGCAAGCTAAAGACTCCAATAAAAGCTAAGCCAAAAGAAATTTTGTTTTCATGATTTAGCTTATTTCATGTTTTACTTAATTAGTTAATTAATTATGTATATTCCTTCCATGAAAATTTGTTTTTATGAATTATAAGAAGTGTATGATTTTTTCTCATTTTAAATTTGTGACAATCCTTGGATATTAAAAACACTTATTATAATTTTTTTATCTCAATAATTGGATTAAATTATGCTCTTTCCTCACACTACATTAGTGGTGATTATTATAAATAATAAATAATCTTAATATTTTCAATTTTTAATTTTTGACCACATTTCATAACCATATAGTACACCAAACCCTATGTAGCAGTAGGTTATACAAATTAAGTATATATATTTTTAAATTTCTTAAGCGTTATGTGTTTTATGCACACCATGACATGAAGGAGTTACATCCTCTAATACTTAGGGTTTAAACAACTACATCAAAGTTTTATTTTCTAGTGGCACTCTACTAAAATTCTATGGATGAATTTTTCACATAAGGACTATACCCTTTTGCGTAACCCATCAATAAAATTATTATATAAATTTGGGCCTCATCATACTATTGGCTCAAAAAAAATGTTAAGGGGATAGTAGACCAAATAAAAACATCCCATATTTACCCATAAAAGATAATTAAAATATTTATTAAACCCCATAAATATTTCACATTCATATAAATAACACGTGAATATTATAAAATAAATACTTAATGTGAAATTCCCATTATCTGATAATTTGGTAATGATTAGGGAGATAAATTAAAAGTAAAGATATAGAAATAGGTAAATCACATAAAAAGATATAACTCATGAAGATATTTTGAATACAAAGCTTGAAAAATCTCCCAATTTTAATCTTTATTGAGTTGATAACAAAGCTCAAATTTTCATACAAAATATTCATAGAGTTTCATTGCCAAAAAGTCCTTTTATAATGAGCTTAACACTAATAATTATAGTGTGGGAAGGTGTTTACGATGTGTAACCACCTTTTTTGCATTACAAATGGTACAAACGCGAGTTTATAAAAATGTACCACATAAGTGGTATAAGAGTGAGTTGGTATAATTACACCACATGCAAATGTGAAATTACAAAATTGCACCACCTAAGTGATATAAATATGCATTGGTGTAATTACACTTCATGCAAAAGTGAAATTACAAAATTGAACCACTTGAATAATGTAAAAATGCTTTGATGCTTTTATACCACTTGAAATGTGTAAATCAAAATAACATAATTCAAGATTCACAAAGTGACAATGCATTTGCATGAATTGCTTTTATAAGGTTATAATTACACAAAATTTAAAACTAGAGATTATAAAATGACATCCAACATTAATATGAAAATACCAAATTCTTTTAACATATCCTTTTCATCTTCACTTTCATTGAGGACAATTCCAAATTTCTTTAACAACTGCTTCTCTTTGCACTTATGGCATGCTTTGAATCTTTGCATTTGAGGCTTCTCGATTATAGACTTAGAGGGACAATTTACATGTATAAATGCAATGTGAATCCCACTATAACAATATTTATCCTTATCAAGTCATTTTTGTGATTCAAGGGATAAGAGGGCACTTGAAATGGTAAATAAATTTTAATTTATACCAGCCATTTGCATTTGGCCTCCAAAAGTTTAGATTGGCAACTTATGCCCACAACTAGAAACACAACACTAAATATTACTCAAAACATGCAAACATATATCCATCTAAAATTTGAATTATTATTAGATATGCCCATGAAAAATAACTTTATCTCATTAAAATTTCCTTCTACCAGTGAAAAATACAAACTTCTAGCTAATAGGATGCTTCTATAGCGAATACCATCAATTTTAGGACCAAAACAACCTTTTAAATACTCAAATCCATGGGTTTTATTGATAAAACCACTTGATTTTCAAAATACCATGAATTTATTTTTTAAACCACCATAATCATCCATTTAACACAAATTTGGGGAAGTGCCAAACAAAATTGCACTCAAGGAAATGTAATTTTAATTTGTATGGTCGGGGAAAATGAAATTTGAAATTACACAACAATGGAAAAGAAAAATTTAATTTACATGGGAAGGAAAATGTAAAACAAATTTACAAATTGCACAAAGTGGAAAAAAGAATTTACAAATTACATTGAGTTGAAAAAAAAAATTCAAATTGCACTGAGTGGAAAAAAGAATTTGTAAATTGCACTGAGTGGAAAAAAGAATTTACAAATTACATAACCTAGAAAAGTGTTGAGGCATTTTTCACAACTTGGGATTTTTATAAATATATTTTCACAAGTTTTAAAAGTGAATTGGTTTATTTTCATGACTTGAAACCTACAACATGATTCTCCCCCTTGATTTTTGAAGTTCAAGATGAAGTTTCTATACCAAGTGTTTACATTCAAAATATATCTCTCAAATTTGGTATCTGCTTTGGGACAAAACTTAGGAACCTTTAGATAAGTTTTATTTTACCTTAAATTTTCACTTTGGTGCTAATAAGATCAAATGAATTCATGAATTTTCTCTTTCATCTATCATAGTAGGCTTTCCATGATGACAAGAATCTTGTTATACCAAAAGATAAATTATCAAGATATATTCAACCCACTATTTGGAAGCTTAAAATATAGCTAGATTTTATTATTATACCCAAGATTTGTCCATTGGGATATGGATATAATGTCTGATTCTGTAAAAAAATTACCATCCATATCTTTAAAACACCTCTAATTTCTTGTATGAGTACAATTGGGGGTGTTTTCTTGAAATGTGAAATTTCATGACAACACATACTGAAGGGTATATAGAAGACACCCTATATTTGAACTTGTAAAAATTATAAGCCTTAAGAAGTCATTTATCCATTTGACTTGTCATGAACCTAAGAGGGGTGTATTACCTACAAAAGTTACTCTCAATGCACCCTTGAAACATGGTTTAGTGGGATATGGGTATGGCACTAGTTATCACTATGAAATATTGGGACAACACTATTCAATAGGAAAATGAGTATAAATGATAGTAAAAAATTCACTCAAGATACTTACCTAGTTTTATCCTTTTCATGTGGTTTGCATGCTTTGTATCTAGTTATAGCTTAATTTTTTATCATTACTTTAATCCCCTTGTAAAAAATTAATAATTAAAATATTTCTTAAGTGTTAAAAACCAAATTTTATTCTAAAAATCCCAAAATCAAGTACTTCATTTTTTTTCAAAGAAAAATCTTATTTTTCAATTATACCTAAACTTGGTCCAAAACAACTAGTCAAAAACAACTTGCTTATCTTGAAAAATAGTTGTAGTTTCAATTTGAGTCATAATCTAATTTGAGTCAAAATCTAACAATCCACCTTGAATCATAACTATATTGGATCGAATCCCCATATTGAGTCAATCCATATTGATTTCAAGACTTAAAACTAAATTGAAACAAAATTAGGTAGAATGAATCCTAAATTCAAAACCATCATGATTCATAACCAATCTTGAATCCAAATTATCTTTAACATAAAAGTACATTCAGTCCAAAACATCATAAGTCCAAACCAATCCCAAGTCAATACCAATCATAAATCCAAAATACATATCTCATCCAAAACATCTTAAATTCAAAACCATATTGACTTATGGCACCCAAAACCAATCTTTATAGATACCTATTTGTAAACAAGGATAATTTATTTCTACACTTTATCTAGATAATTTATTGTCTTCTTTCTATCTTTGATCCCAAAAACTTATACCACCTCATTAGTACATAGAATCTGAAACCATTCCATATAAACATAAACTTACCAATAGTAATTTTTAATCCAAAATCAACCAAATCTCATCTCCAATAGACATAATCCTAACATCCCCCCATGACAACTATGAAACAAAATCAGCTCTAACATCCAAATCCTAAGATCTAACCATCCTTGAACAACTATAGAAATTCACCCAAGAGTTGGAAGATCTAAAACTCTATCTCAACCATATTACATAAATATATTAATTGTTTAATAAATATAAATATCTTTCTCTTCCATAATACAAAAATTCTAAATATCCTACCGATATATCCCTTGAGACATCACCATCCAAACTAACCCCAAAGCCAAAATAAATCCAACAACCCAACTATGCCTTACAATATCCACACCAAAAACCATCATAAATCCAAGCATCAAATCCATTCATATATAAACATAGATAATATACTCCTCTAAAGGAGACATTAGATATAATATTTCATCAAATAATTAATACAACATGATAGGGTATCCATAAACTAATAGTTTTGATAAGATCCAACCAATATCTAACTGGTATAGAAAGGGTGAGTATTATAAGTATCATAAGAATAATGGAATTTATATTAATATATGCTTGAAATATAAGAATTATATCCAATATTTTATTGGAAAAGGGGACACTACAATATAAATAATTTTATTCATATTCAAGAATCATAGCTTTAGGGTTTGCCAAGATTTATTTCCCAAGTACGATCAATTTATTCCACTTGAAAATCAAGTTCATAACCTTCCACCAATATTTTACAAGCTATCTTTCATGCACCCATTTTTGACAAACCCATCATTGACCATGATGACCTAACTTAATTATTTTTATGAACCTGACTTTGAATATCCACCCATATTTTATGATCCCCTCATTTAAGAGTTTGTCTTTGACCAAGGGCCCATTTTTTACCAAGAGCCTATCTTCAACCAAGTGCCCATTTTGGACCAATATCCTATCTTCACCAAGAGAACATTTCTGATCAAGATACCTTATTTTACTAATCATCCTCTACCCAACACATATTACCAACCATTGTGCAATCACCTAACCTCTTAAAACACATTAAAGCCCCCATCATGCCATAACATACACCTCAAGTGACATAGGTATTGTAAACAAAAAATTCCAATTTTTTTTTGACATAGGTAACTATTTATGTGGGTTTTATGAACTTTAGGGAGCCTTATAAGGTAGCTTCTAACATTTTATAATTAGTGAATAAATATTCACTTTAAGGAGTGAGTTATGGGGTATTGGGTTTTATAAACAACCTAGTGGTAGAATAACAATGAGCAGAGTAGTTGTTTACCTCAGAGGGTTCAACTATGATTTGATTCTAAACCTTCTTGAGATGGGTGGATTTATGATGAGTCTAACCTAAGGTGGGCAGTGTTTATTTTGTTTTTTGCACAAAAATTATTAGAAAGTGTTTTATTCGGATTCTACCTCTCCTGAAAGGAATAAGATCTCATGAAGAAAATGTTTCCCCAAGGTCTAAATGTACCAGGTGTTGGTATGCTAACCTTCACTTAGTAGGTTGATGTATAACCATTCTATTTCAAGGGGTATTTTTAACAAACTAAATATCTATGATATCTCTAACATAGACATTAAGGAAGATGTAGGAATTTCCTTAGATAGTGCTTGTGGGTTCTAGCCTCAAATGAAAATCACCATTTCTTAAGATAATCCTAACAAGTAAATAACTAATTTACAAATAGATTTATAATGTGCATACATTCAAATATTATTAAAAAATGACAAATATAATTAAGTAACCAATATTATCATGCATGTTTAGATTCATTTCAACCTATATTAACTCATCATAATAAATAAAATAAAAAAGAGAAGGGATAAAAAGAGAAAAAAACATGATGATATTGAATATGTTCCTTTATACATATGATTGAGCACACCCAATGAAACTAATTTTTGGTTGAGCTAGACCTAATAAAAATTCAACCCGAGGATGGTATGAGAGTTTGGGAAGCTATCTAGATAAGAGTAAAAGACCATAACCACCATATACATGCATAAGAGATGGATTTGAAATCTTATAAACCTGAAAATATTAAGATATTCATTCTAATTAATAATATTAGGTGGTTAAAATAATTCAAGTGTAAGAAATAAATATACAATAACAAGATTAAAATAAGAGAAAGGAAGAGATTATTCTAAAAATTAGTAAAATGCATTAAAATATGATTATTTATAAATGTCTCTATTAAAATTTACAAAGAGTTAGCTAGGCACAACATCCTCTAATACTAAAAAATTCCATCATAGAGAAAGGCTCTCAAAAAATAATAGTTAAATCAAGGGGATAACCCCTCCTTTTATTTCCATCTCAACCCACTAATGGATCAATTACAAATATTTGTTACTAATTGGAGAATGTGGTTAGATGCCTTGATGTTCATAAAGATCTAAAGGTGTGCCCATTATTTTTAGTTAGATTCCATACCATCATTATTTTATCACCATCTGATTGCTTTGGGATCTACCATCCCATACATCACTTAAAATTTGTCACTTTCTCATTGGTTTGAAGTTGTCTCATGTATCATATTTATTATGGCATACAGACCTAGATTTAACCCTCTTTGACTTATGATTCATGATTTTAAAATGATCTTCCATGTTGCACTAATTTGATATTTTTTTTGCATTATGGTTTAACTGAGGTTCTTGGTTCCATGATGAGGATACACATAAAAATCAATGACTTGAATTGAAATATGAACCCTGCAAGATCAAAATAAATGCTAAATCATAACTTCATTGAAATAATGATAAGACAAAACCATTAACATTATTGGCCCATGAACTAATTTATAATAAATGTGAGACACAAACTGAATATTTAGCTATTTGGACATAAACATTTATATTAGTTAGCTTTTGACTCAAACACAATCATTTCTATATGTATAAAGAATATAGATATATCATTAATTTAGATCAATCATTTAAAATAAAAAACTATCATCATAAATCCCATTAAGACAATGGAAATTCAACATTTAATCAATTATCACTTTCCTCAAGCCTTTTTATATTTTTGATGTTTAGGATGGCTACCAAATTTAATCCCATCAAGTTTTATGTGGCACATCCTTATTGGCCCAAAGGTTGAAGTTTTTAAATTAGGTAGTGAGCAGACACCCATAAAACTTAATCTTAAGAGGATGCTGACATCATTAGGGTACCACATATCCACTTGTGAGGTCAGGTATTTGGTTTAGGCATGCAATATTATGCCATGTGGCATCCTCCTAGTGAGCTTAAAATTTTAACTTATTGGTTAAATAGGTTTATTCTCCATGGTCTTGAACTCTTTGGAAGTCACCACATGGCAACTCCTTGGGACCTCAAGGTCATGAGAGTATTAGCCCATTGACTGAGAATTTTAGTGATCCAAGTTCCCAGGCTCTTAAGAAGTTACCATGTGGAGACTTATCAAGATCTTAGGTGCGTAGCACCTTTAAATTATTACCAAAGTCTCTATGGTTTTGAGATTATAAGAAGTTGCCACATGGCAATCCCTCAAGACCTCAAGGCCATGAAACCATTTAATCTTTTGATTAACTCTTCATTAGCTCAGGTTACTAGTATCATGCCATAAAAAATAATCTCATATCTTTGAGAGGAAATTTTAACTTAGAAACTTTTTAGATTGACAATAACTTTGAAATGATCCAACATTGACATGTGGAAAGGTCTAGGGGGAATCAAAAGACTCAAGGCCCATATTTTCAATGAATAAAAATGGCCAAGGTATTGCTTTTGTATTTTAAAAATATGGTTAAATCAACTCAATTAGTTTGGACTTAACACATTTTAGTCTTACTTGACTCATTTTGGCAAACTAGGATCTTAGAAGAGCTCGATTAAGTTGACTTGGGATTAGGGAACTTGAGGTCAACGAGTAAGGACTCAACCGAGATAAGCTCAACACGACTAGAAATCAAATTTACCCTCAAAAGGCTAGAGGTGGATGAGATATTTAAATGATAAAATAAACCAAGACCTAACACATATAAATTGATTCAATAGCTTAAGTTTACAATTAAAAGTCTCTTAACTCAAAATTTATCCATTCACAAAGATGCAAACATACCACTCCAAAGCACACTCTTGAACATGAAAGGTCATTTAGACTAGATATATTAATACTTACAGCCATGAAGAAAAATAGGGTCCTAATTTTTAGTTTGAAAATGGATCATGTTGTGCAAGAAACAATAAATGGAAACTCCTATTTAGAGATACTCTTAAGTATATACAAAATTTAGAATCTCAATTTCTCATTCAAATACATAAATTAGTTTCAAGCAATCATACAAGTCAAAACCAAAACATAAATGCAATAAATTATGCTCCAACACATGATATACTATGTTATAATTCCACATAAAGACCATCAGTGTGTGAGTTATGTGATTATTTCAATTATTTTTTCATGCACACATAATAAATAAAAATTTCCCAAATGTTGAGAACTTATGAAAGGGGAAGATTTTATGATCTGGATTAAGGGATGGAAATGTCATGGGCATTGCTTTACTACCATATAGATATTCATAACACTGATAGAGATAACTCTGGTGTTATCCAAAGGCCTTGCTCCACTACCAACTAAAATGGAAAGCCTATGGTGGAGTTTACCAAGATCACCCTTTTGAAGAAAAATTTCAAATTTTTATATTTTACACATTCATTTTTAAATAATATTTGGCTTTATTTTTATCTATGGAAGGTTAGGGACTAAGCCATGGGTTTAAGAAAAAATCAAAAAGCTCATGGTAAATAAGATAAATAAGAATTAAAGTAGTGCTACATTTTCTTTTAGATATTTCATTTATTGCATATGATGATCTTTAAAAAATGAGGCCTTTATAAATCCATATGTTCTTTTTTAAATCATTTTTCATCAATGTCCTAACAATACAAGGAAAAATATAGTAGTTTATGCAAGAATTTAGACAAGAATAATCACATTAATGCATAAAAATTCCTTTGGTGATACATACAAGCCACCCATTTATTAAATTTTGATAAAGTAGGGGAAACCTTATGTCAAAAAATAGGTTAGAATTAAAAACTAACACCACATAATTGAAATAAACACCAAAAAGTAAATAAAAAAATAGAAAATAATAAAAGTAAATCTAAACTAAAACTAGGTGTATACATATAATATTTTCACACATTATCAATTACTGATGCATTCTATCTTGTAGGAACCCATCGAGTCTCAATATATCTAAGTGAATGCCTTAAGGGCTGCACTAGGAAAAGGGTTGGAAGACCATTGCTACTTCACAAAATTATTTTCCTTTATTGCCACTTGTTACCAATCCAACCAACTCTTAAAAACATTACCCTAAGCTTTGCCTCCTATTTTCACCCTCCTCTAGTCTTTTACCATATTCATTATCCCTCTCCCTAACCTAAACCCCTTTTTGTAAATTTACATGACTATGTTGATGATATTGATCCTATATTGTTATTTACAAAGCTTAATAAGGACAATGTCAACCATGGATGACATAGTTCATAAACCTGGTTAGTTTTTATCAATTTCAATATTAGGTCAACTAGATCAACCTTATCAGATGAAACCATTGGAAGAGTTTAGGGTTAGATATGCCTATATAAACACATCCATTTTTACATTCTTAAAGATACAACAAGAGTTAATTATTCATTTATGCTTCTTTACAATTTGCTCTTCCACCATTCTACTTGAGGAGTCTTAGCTTAGGGTTTCTACTTGGAGAAGAATCTTGTCTTATGGAGAAGTCTTGGATGATTTTTCCTTTCTTAGTGATCCTTATAAACCATAACAACCCTTTCCAAATAATATTTGTCCAAGAGAGAGATTGAGTCTTGAAAAGTTCATCTTATAGGTAAGTATCTCTAACTTTGCTCCTATCTTTAGTAGATAGAAGTAACATAAGTAATAGATTTTGAATATATTTCTCTATCCATGCATTAGGTTTTTTTACCTATACATAACTTAAATAGGATTATATTATAAATATTTAATTTTATGTTTAATAACCCCCACTTTGTGCCACAAGCTTTGGTGAGCACTAGATTAGATTTTACTTTACTTGTTATTAGTTTGGTGAATATGAAAACATAGGACCTATCTAGGGTTATTGGATAGTTTTGCTTGATTGGAGGATTTGGAACCCTCCCTATATATATTATTGTGGTAATATATCCCTTGGATAGTTCTAGTTGATCCATATTAGTCATAACATTGATTATATAATGTATCCCCAATCGTAAGTGTAAACAGGATTTATCATCTTAGACCTAGGATTGATTTGTAGATCTATTGTATTTCCTATTTCATATAGATATGTTTGGTTGAAGTTGACCACATGGATGGTAGGAGGGGTATTTTTTTTCCTAGTTCCTATGTTCTTTGTAACATTATTATTTTTCACATGTTGATATTGATTTTTATTCACATGGCTATTTTTTTTATTCTAGTTCGTAACACTACACTAGTGGTATTCATATTTAAATTAAGGACCTTAGGGCCTTGGTTATTGATATTGTTTTGAATTAAAATTTTAAACACCCCATTATTATGGTTTAGGGTGATGATGTATCCATTCATCAAATAATTTTAGTGACCACTATCAATAGTTACCTTGTCAATCTACCAGGTGCTCTCAAGAGATTCTTCTTAGGATCAATAGGGTAATTTTTGGACACACCCTTGTCTCTTTGTTAATAGAGTGTATAAATATATGAACAATTATAAATGCTCCATGTTGGGTGAATTACCAAAGGAATGTAAGACCTATTACCATCTCATGATTAAATAGGAAGCTGACTCATTATGTTCTTTCTTGATGCACAAGAATTCACATGTACCAATATTTAGGAGTTTATTCATATCAAATTTTTTTATGAAATTAGAAATGAGTTGGTGAAAATAATTTATAAAACCCTCATGAAGGATTTAATACCAATCAATCACTATACCTTCCACAATTTTGGGGAATTTTTTTGCAACAACCCTATCCCAAGGTAGGATTTCCCTAACAACTATAGTGTAAACATTGACATACATGTTAGGATCCCTCTCCCCTTTGAACATTCAAAGTTAAATTAAGGGACATGGGAGAATAACCCCCCATATTTTGGAGTCAAGAGGCTCCTTGAGGTAATAAATGTAAATCCCCATGTTACTAAAGTCTATTTTTGTTGTAGTAGGACTGGAGTGGAAAGATGGGATCATATAGTGGATGGTTTGGTAACCACTAGAAGAAATAGAAGAAGCATTATAAGGCAAAGTTAAATAAGATATAAAATATGTATTTTAGATAAGTAGAATTTAAATACATATGGAAGTATGGGGGTTTTTATACAATGTGGTGATTTTCATTTAACTCTGTGTCATGTAAGGAAAGACATAGCTTATCTATGTGGGGAGTATACGTGGGTGGCATGTAACTTAGAGGTGTAAATAATCACATATTGTTAGATACCACATCATTTTTCAAAGGTTAAGTGTAAGTGTATATGATTCCCATTGGGGTTTTATTATGTTCTTGATAAGATGAATGGGCTTTATAGGTGTTGGGTTTGGGACTATGTGAGTAAAAATATCCCCAAGGGGTTGGTGGAAGACATGGTTTGATAGGAAATATGATCCTCATATGGTAGGATCATATAGGATTTTTGTTTTGGTGATTGATGAGTCATTTCTTGGATGAGAGAGGGAGAGGGATGGGATTTTATAGGAGAATTTAGGCCCATCCCCTAACCTAGAGTTTGTTGGTTGTTCTCTAGGTCATGAATGCAACCCAATAGTGTGTTGATGAGTTGGTTTGAGCTAACATTGGGATAGGCCTAAAGACCTCATATGTAATATGGGTAGAGTAATGTGATGGGTTATCCTAAAAGGGTTTGTTTGGGGTGGAATTCCTTGGGTTTAAGGTCATGCTTTATATCAGTGGGTGAGATGCATCTTGACTCTTAATAAGATGGTGTGCACCCTCTTGTATATGGTTAAATTTATCCTCTATGTAGTGGATCCTTCCTATGTAATGATTATATTTATCCATGATTTCTACATCTTGGCTTTTTAGACTCATAAATGGCTTAGTGTCCATGTGGGGGTGATCATTATTTTACCAATAATTATTATCTAATTAGAGTTATGGTGGTTACTTCGAGTTTTAGATGTCTTATATCTCCTAAATGGAGACCCCACTCCTGGTTTGGGTGTAAGGAAGAGATTAGTCATATAATTGGTAGTATATATTGGTGTCAAAGTTTGGTTTATTCCAAATCATCAATGGAAGCTCATTAGAATTCATTTTTATTATATTATATCCCTCTAGGCTAAGAGATACACCTATGTCTTATCCAAACATATTATAGGGGTACATGAATACCTAAATATTAAATAGTATGAAGAGGGAATGTAAAGAAAGGATAAAAAAGAAGACGAAGAAAGGAATATGTAAAGGATTAATTAATTCACATCAGATTCACCAATTTTTTTACAATTGAATATCATATGCTAAACTATGTATATGACTCCCCAAAGTCAAGTTGAGGCAACTAATGTAATGGATGGGATATGGATTGGGTTGGTTTTTAGGTGGGATGTGATTTAGATTGGGTGTTGGAAATGGGTTATTATGACAAAACTAAAAAACCTCAACAACATCATGATGCTCATTAATATCATCAAACTATGTAAAAATAGAACTCCAAGGTCCTTCAATTTTTGAGATCATAATAAGGTTAAGCCCCTAGTCAATGCTATTTCTAGGGAAATTGGGGATATTTGGATGGAATAATTATGGGAAATGGTTTAATCTATCATGTTGGTTATACCTAGTCATTGTCATCCATAAAATGTGATGATATATGATGAGGCTATACCCAAGGAGAGAAAGGAGGGAGATGGAGGTAAGACTAAGGACAAGAAAAATGTTGATTGGGTAGACTATACATTGAGGGTGGAAAACTAAAAATGGATTTTTAAGGTGATATTATTAATTTAAAGGAGTCAAAAAGTCAACAATAAGATGAGGAACTAAGATGGAAAAAATATCATATCTTAGCTTACTATTAATGTTGACTTGAATATATGTATCTAGATCCAGTGATCTAAATCTAGGGAATAAAACTTGGTAGACAAGACCTAGTGTCTCAGGAAGGGTCATCTAAAGGAGGTTAGGTAAGATATAAGTTAGAAGTATATGATCTTATTAGACAATGGCTTGTTGTGTTTGCTTGCTGTGATTTTGAAGCAAGGCTTTGTGTGGGATGATTATATGTATAGGAAAGGCTTGGATAATACATGAATGTTTTCAAGTGTTGTCAAGAATTCTAATGAGATATAGATGCTTGTGTGTGTTGGAAAGGATTATTGGCACTATTTTTTTGATTTCTTATTGTTTTTAGATTGTTTTTTTGACTTTATGGAGGTAAAATGCTTACTTGATAAAATTAATATACTAAAAACAAAGAAATAACAAAACTAAAAGTAAATGAAAGAAAAAAATATTTTTACCCTTTTTCAATATTTCACAATTCATGCAAAGGATAGGGAAATAAACTGATATTATTATGCAAAGTGTTACTTTTTCCTAAGTTTTCCTAGATGAAATCTAGGTAGTGATGTTTTTATAGTTATTGTTTAGTTTATGTGTGATGGACAAAACATGAAAAATGTATCTTATAAATGTGAAAGTAATAAAAAATTAAGTCTAATATAAAACAATAATATCAAAACACATTTTTTTTGACTTTATCTGTTTACAAGCAAGCTAAACTAGCCTTTCATCTTTCCTAGTTTATTGGAAACAAGTTTTTAAAATTATTTGATAAAAGATAAGAAAGAAATAAACATTATTATTTTATTTT
>JARHVA010007851.1:117500-205000 GCA_037957365.1 Torreya grandis
CAAATCAAAGCTTAAGTTTTAATCTCATCAAATTGTAAATGTCTTTTTTTAATTCACCATACCCATGGTAGAATCTATTTTTGATTTTTTTTATATCAATGCCTCTTGTCGTCACTAATAATTTCACCTTAACTTTTTTGAGAATTTGTTCTATGATGACATTCAATGTCCAGCTTCAATAGAGTATTGAACCTTATTAAGCAATGCTAACTTAAATATTTTCATAATATCACTATAGAATATCATTCACTATAGAATATCTTGTGATAAAATCATAGGGGATATTATGTTTTTTGAAAATATAAAAATAAATATGAAGTGCTACATATTAATCATCTATCACAAAGTCTTAACCAAATTTTCTTCAGATCCAAATTTGTAGAATACAAGTCATTGGTCATGTTCATAACTCAATGATAATAATTCTAGTTGATCTTGATAATGTATATTACAGATTATAGAAATATTGGTAATTTTATCATGGGTATTTTTAGAATCTATAAATCATGGTAATGCTATCATCTTCATAATAATGTTATGATATTGCTATTAATATGAATTGGTTAATGTTTAAGACCAATGGTCGGTTCTAGATGTATACCATTTCTTTGTATCCTAGGTTATAACTAACATACTAGTAATCTTAATGTAAATGTCAAGCTTAGTGATTTGGCAGTATGGGTAGTGGTTAAAATAATGAAATAACTCACTAACAATATCTTTCATTACCATAAATAAATCACCCCATACTAGTTATCAGATTTGCTATTTTACAAAGTCATTGTATATTACTTGATTTGTTATACAAGTCACTTATCTAATGTTTTTTGTGTTAGAGCTTTATGTTTGTATGTTTCCAATGTCTTTTCAAGCATTACATAAATATGTAGCTACTATCTAATTTAAATTCAATGGCTAGGAAAGGAGAATTTCAATGATGCCATGGTAGCATAAATACATATATTAATAATAATGAATTCTATAAATATTTGATCTAGTATTCAATGACTCAAACCTATTTTTAGCCAATCTAATTTAAGTATACATACAACAACTATATTAAGTATGATGGAGGATGGAAGAAATAATAACAATGACTTGAATATATAGACTTATTTAAATAGAAAAGATCTAGAATATCAAACTTTCAAAATGAATATGTGGAATCAAACAACACCACCTACCTAGCAAGGTTGTTTGTTTGATTAGTCTGTGTCTTCTCCTCCCTAAACTACACCCCATTTTGTCCCCTCTTTTTTTTTAAAAAAAATTCCTTACTCTCATTTTTACTCCTCCTATCAGGATTGTGCCACACCTACATCCTTTTTTAACTCTAATGAATAAATAATTTATTTTCTTCTTTTTTTTCACACTATTTTATTAATATTTTTATTTTTATTTTGTATTTATTTTCTTTATTCTCTTTATGATTTTTTATTTTTTATTTTTTTCTTAATTTAGTCATTTTGTTCCTTTTATGTTTTATTGTCTTTTTATTTTTTATATTTACTAATTTTTCATTTATTTAAACAATAAAATAAAGGAAGTCTATAATTTAATAATTTAATATCACTTATTATCACAAGTTTTAGTGACAATTAATAATTATGGATTTTAAATTTAATTATGCTAGTAGGGTTTCCACTAGCTTAAATGACAAACAAAGCAAACATGTAGAAATAATTCATTTTGCTATTCAACCTATGATATAAAACCATATAAATTGACTTTCCAAAGAAATTAGGAATAAACACACCATGTGTAATCCATTCTAATGTTTTCTATCATGTGCCAACTACTATAGTGTGTGCAGGGTTCTCACTAGTTCTTTGGCATCCTCTGGCATCTTCATATACATCACCCTCTCCTAAGATGTTATCCCTACATCACACTCTAAGGTATGGATTATATATAATCCAATTAAAATTAGGTAAGGTGGTTAGATCAAATAATCATGCTAACCATTAATCATAAAATATAATAGAAATGATAAATCAATATGCTAGAAATGTAAATGCATACACTATAGCTATCTCATAGTAAAGAAAACATGTACCATTATGTATATAAGAAATATTATACTATCACATAATAGCATATATCTCAAGATTATTTAAAAATAGCCAAATCTAAATTTGTCAGCTACAAATATCCACAGATAATCTAAGTTTTTCTCATGAGGAATCAAGATGTAATAAGTACAATAATATCTAAATCCATTTCTTCACCAATTGTCAAACTACATCCAAAGTTAGGTTTGGATGGGTTGGAGCACCTATTGAGTTATATAGAGTCCTTCATCACATCCACCTAGCATTAGGTACCATTCTTGTGTGAATAAAAAAAATACATCTAGGAATGAATAAGGTCTTTATCCTATTCAATGTAAGATTCCTTTATACATGACTAATATTCTGAGATAGTCACCTTTGTAGTAGTGGGATGTGATGGGCTCGATTTAGGGTGTGGGATAAGTTTGGGGTATCTTCTATTGTCTAAAATATAGGCTAAAGTTACCTTTAACAATCATGTCTGAAGGAACTACTCTAGCTACCTTTGTGTAATATTTAACTATAAATAAATATACAAAACCACAATCCTAACAATGAATTCAACTATAAAGTTAAAAACTACCCTAATTGTACCTTGGAAAATATCTTGGTTCCTTTTCTTCCACATAAACCAAAGAATCTCAATAGAAAAAACCAACTAGAATTTTTGAAAAAATGGATGAATTTTATTATTAGAACAAACATATACGAAATAAATATTAAACCAATTAATTTTATAGGCAAAATCAATAGACCAACCATAGATATCACATTTCCAAATCTTGGAAATTTATTGGAAGGTAAAGAAAAGATGTTTAATTGACTCTATATGACCACAAACAAGATAAAAAGGGGGAAAATCATCACATTTAGCAATAACTTCACTAACCACTAACTTATTATACAACAATAGCCATCTGAAACAAGAATTGTTTGGTTCAATACAAGAAGCCCAAACCACTTGAAGTCTAAAGGCCCAACTGTAGTAAGATTCACATACATTATGTACATGGTTAAGAATTAGATAAGGGGGATGAGTAGAGGACATTTTAAGATAAATCATGAAGGGGAGGCCCTTTGATCCACTTGATACTATCTCAAAATTAACTATCATTGTCAAGATGATTCACTAATTTATTGTCCCTATGTGACTTTATTACCATGGAGTATGTCATAATTGATGTAGTAGGAATATGATACTTGTGTCTTATGAAGTCCCATGATGGTCAACCCTTAGGACAAAAGATATCCTTAAAATACATCAGACCTTTCTTAAACTATTATAAATCATAACATCATCTGGTAAGGGCCAATAGATGGTTATTAAGGGAAAAGTTCCACCACATTGATTGATTTCCTTGACAAGAGGATCCCATACAAATAAAAACATGCTTTCAAATTACAAGGTGTTTTACTAGGTCCCAAGCCTTTAAAATAGATGCAAAAATAAGAGAACCTTCTACTTTAAAAGAAAAAGGGTTGAGAATAATATCGACAATGTGCAAACCTTCCCATCCTTCTTTACCTTTAGGAAACCCTCTTATAATTTTATTTCTAACCAATACTTTCAAAGGCTCATCCCCATTAAAGGCCTTGATGATCCACTTTAATGATAGGGTGGTACATTGAGTACACATATCTTTCAGACCTAGACCACCACTATCTCTTGGTTTACATTAGAACTTCTAGGCTACTTCATGTCTTTTTTGGTTTCCCTTTCCATTTGACCATAATAAATCCCTAAAAAATATGATATAGGTTAATCTAATATTTTATAAATAGGTAACATGAATCATAATATAATATATATGAAGAGAGAATTTTCTAACGAACCTGAACTCTACTTGGGAGTGAAATAAGGTGACCATGTGACTTTTCCATTTTCTTGCTAATTTTGATGTAAACCTATTCCCACATCTTTTTTAGAGAGGGAATAAGTTAAAATGGAATTCCCAAATATCTAACCAAATTAATTGTGTACTTATAATCCCACCTAAATTCATCAAGTGAGTCTGGTTGGTTCTCCTTCCATCCTATCATACAAGACTTATGATAGGTAATTTTAGAACTCGAGGCCAAATAATAGATATTTAGTCTATCTCTTACTTGTGTTAGATTATCTTATGAGAGCTTAGTGAACAGTGTATAATCATCATCAATCAAACCATATATCATTTCCATTTGATTTAGAATTTGAATACCTCTTACATGAGGTCTTATATCATTCATTCTCAACAAATAATGTAGTGCATCAACTACCAAGACAAAAAAGAAAGGAGAAAAGGAAAACCTTGCCTAATGGATCTTTGTAAGGGGAGAGTATTTATGATTTCCCCATTTAATTTAAAAAATGTGTATGCATCCTTGAATAAAATTGATTTCATTCTACATAACCTATCCTAATAACCAAAATCCCTAAGCATTCGTTCAATAAAGGGTCACTTTATTATATCATATTTTTTTTCAAAATCTAGAAGAATTATCCTAGTATATTGTTGAGAATTTTTATCCAAATACATACGTTCCAAAATTACAATGAGATTATATTATATATATATATATATATATATATATATATATATATATATATATATTCCACAAACCTAGTCTGGGTTTCAAACACCACTTGGGTAACAGTGGGGAATGTTTTTTTTTCCAAAATCTTAGTCAAGATTTTATAGGAAATATTGAGTAGGATATTTAGATGTTAGTTTTTAACTAGGGAGGGATCACCTTCCTTTTGGATTAGTTTGATAACCCCTTTATTTATTTTTATACCAAGAGATCCCACCACAATTTCTTCTTTATACATTTCCAAGTAATTTATAGATATCCAATCTTTTTTTACTTTATAGAATTTAGCTAGGAATCTATCAATACCAAGGGCCTTATCATATTTAAGAGAGTCAATCACACATCTGATCTCATCTGATCAGATATCACTATTAAATAAGGTTGTTTGAGTGGATGAAACCTTTCTTGGAATAATATTCTGACACAACACCCTGCTTTGCTTAATTTGATAATTTGACCCCTAAGTTAATAACAAGTTTGAGTAGAAGTAAAAGAATGATTTTTTGATAGATTAAGGATCTTATAAGACTTTATCATCCTCCTTGATTCCTAATATATATATTTTTTGATGATTAGTATTTAAGAATTGAAATAATAATTTGGTACCCTTATCACCCAATTTGAGCCAATAAAGTATGTATTTAACTTGGGCACCCATGGCATAATAAATCTAGTGTTGACTCAACTCATGCTTAGTTGAGGAAAATAAATTGAGCAAGGATTAATTGTTAGACTCACATTGTAGGCTTTATTCTAACCTAATAATATTTTCTTAAGCAATTTTGAAGGATTTCCTTTTTCTATTAGCCTTAATTTGTTCATATGATCTAGATTTTTTTTAGACAAGTATATTAAATTATTTGAGTAATCAATTTTAGAGTCTAATTCTAAGGCAAACTTACCTAAATTATAGGATGACTAGGAACCATCCAACAAATATTTTTCCTCAAGGTGGGACACATTGAGTTTATATAGTCCTTTCATGGTTATCTTTTCATTTTTTTGTCAATATTGAGAATAAAATTTAATTCAATGGAGTGATGGTCTGATATAGTAAAAGAAAAAACCTTAACCACATCACTGTCACCTTTATGATAAATCTTAAAAGCATATTTGCTCTGATAAACATATCAATTCTTGAGTAAAGCCTTCTAGATCTTGTCTGGTTATTACACCAAGTGTACCAAATTATTTTACTTTGTGCTTTACCTTTATTTTAGGGGTCCACTAATTTGTGAAATATTTTGAATTTGGACCATAAAAATAACTCATTTCCTTTCCATATATGAGTGTATCCTCCTAATTTTTCCTTTATTTCCTATATCATATTGAAATCACCCCAAACAACCTCATAATGTCTTTCATATTAGATGCTAGCCAATTTATAGCTCCATTCTTTCTTTGTAATCATTAGGTGCATATTAAAAATTCTAAATAGTTTACCCTTATTTTGATAACAACCTATACCACCCTATTTTAGGTGGTTTCACCAAATATTGCACCTTAGAAAAGGGTGTTTAAACCTCTTCTAGATTTGGGCAACATGGGAACACTTCCAAGTATGTGGGTGTACCTATAGTGGAAGTGAGCCTCTAAATTTAAGGGCTAGCTCCTTGAATGTATCTTAAAGTGATTTCACCTATGATAATGCTTGATTATAAATAAAATAGTTATAATTTTCATGAATTAAACCTATTCTACTGGGGTGATACATAAATATGTTTTGCACATGAACATCACATTTCATTAACTAAGAAATAAAACATATAGACTAGTCTCAAAGTCCGAAACAATTCTTACATGAGTGTTTTAGTATAGAGGTGAGATGTATGAAGAAACACAAGGAAAATGAAATTGAGAGAAAATTTCACACTCCAAGCACAATTATACACTTGAAAGTAGCCTAACACACTTGAATACACTATATATGATCTCTTACAATGAGAGTTTCTTGTAGAAGACATGGAAGGATAGGGAAAAGTAAAGGATAGAATCACAACTTAACCATTAATCACTTTGTACACTCAAAAAATATATTATTAAACTCAAAAATAGATTTCTTAAATTATTCTAAGGCAAAATTTGACATAAAACTAGCAGGGCTTCACCATACCAAATGTGGTCTATCTTACAAAGGCAAAAATGGCAACTACTTATAGAATTTTAGAGAGGATAAAGAATGAAGTATTAAATATTATATATCAAAGGTCACAATGCCACATGTCAAGGCATGATAACTAGTTACATTGTAGGAGAATAGAGTGTAAAATATACCATGAATGTATTCTAAATTAAATTTCAATATAAACCATGACAAACTCTCCAAAATGGTGTAGAGACTCTTCAACTAGATTTTATAAAACTGCCTTTATCATGGATCATCTCTCAAGTATTTGAAACTAAAATAGGAGAGTCAAAACATATGTTATGATAGTCATAGGCATTTCCATAGCTACCAAATATCTTATAGACACCTATATTCACCCTATATAGTCATTCATTACTTTCTTTGACTTATTCACATTTGGTAGTCATTGTTCATCTTGGGTCTTTGATTGAGATTCATGGTAGTGTATGAGTCTAAAGGACTTGCTTTTCTATAGAAAAATTGATCCTACATATTTTCCCATGTGGTATTTCCTTTCCATATTGTTCTTCGATTGTAAAATATGCTTGTTGTCATTTGGACACATATCTTCATCTTGTCTATCTAAAATCTAGTTGAATTTGCTCTATCAATCTCATATGGAGTCTCTTTGATTTGACATTAAATGTTGGCCATTGATCATTGATCCAAGTTCATGAGATTATGACATTTGGTAGCATTGAATTCAATATAAGCTCCTAGAACTTTGAATATTACTTGCACTATTGATCTGCTTACTAAGATTGAATGCATATTATTGTTTTTTCTTGGACCCACTAACTCTATCAAGTTGTCTTCACCCTTTGGATCTTGATGTACATTTGAATATCAACCATTAGATCTGACCCCATTTTAATTCAAACAACTATTTTATGAGATTTTATTTTCACATCCACATGACCATCATTTATGTTTTTGTAGTTGTCATTGACGTCTATCAACCCATCATAATTTGAATGATAATGGTTAGTTACCAAGCTTTATTTTCATGTCTACATGATCCTTAGTGAGGTTCACATGATCATCACTATCTGCTTATTTAACTTTGAAGATTTATATATCAAGATAGAGAGATTTTCAAGATGCCATATTTACAGGGGATGTTTTTGAAACTAAAGGAATTGATTAGATGTGATATTTTGGCCACATGAGGCTTTTTTACCACATTTATAATATACATAAGTGAGTTGACCTATCTATTTATGCATGATGTCCCATGACAATCTAGTCTAATTAGAGTTGTTTTATAAGATTTTTACTAATCCTATATAGCTCTAATAAGCTCCCAAGGTGTATGAAAACTTTTCCCATGACTCTAAACTACTTAAATACCATGAAAACCTACTACTTGCATATACAACCCCAAAATGACCCCTAAGTGACTCATATTGATATAATTCTTAATTAGACTATCACCAAGGCAAAAATGGAATTAAATTAAATCAAATGAACTAAAAAAAAGCCTATGACACTATTTTAAACCCCTATATAAGTTTTTTACTATAGGGAGTTGACCCATTTTGACCAAGTCAAAATGGTTAACATCTTTGGTGATTTCCCAAGGGTGGTATGCTTGTTATGCTATGACTAGTTGCCTAATCCTATCCAATGGGATATGGAATCACATGTACACTAGTTGACACAAAAAATACCCTTGAAAACACACCAAATAATATAAAATAACATGAACAAGACATAAAGTACAAACACACTTGTGTTCAACTAGAACACTTAGGGAACAAAACAAACACAACTGAAATAAAACACACACCTAATTTAATATTTACAAAATTGTCCCTCAATACCTTAGTAAAAAGGCTTAAAATATATCCCATTGATATGGATAAGCATTTAATCTCCATTTATCCTTGCTAATTGGAAAGAATTTGTTCTCTTGTACTTGATGATGACATATGGTCCACTCCATAGGGTAACAAATTTGGTATGCCTCCCTATTTTTACTCTATCTTCATCCCATTTCAACACTATATCACCTTATTTGAATGTTATTTAAGTCACCTTCTTGTCAAAAGACCTCTCCATTAGTACTTGGTGATGTTCCATGGTCTGATGAGCCTTATCTTTAGTCTCTTGCATCTCCATTAATTATGTCAATCTCTCCTCCATTGAGTGTTTTTAAGCAGCTCTAATTGATGTGACAAATCTAAATTAGGGAGATCTTGAGAAATAGACAACTTAGCCTCTCTTCTATAGACAAGCACAAAAGGATAATTCCTTATTGACCTCTTGGGATTTATCTTATCAACCCATAATGCTATCTTCACTTTGGTGTGCCAAGTCCTCTAGTTATGCTCTAAAGTTTTCTTAATGATTATGATCATATTATTATTAGTAGATTCAACCAACCTATTACCTTTAGGGTAATAATTAGATGAATTAATAAAAAATATGCCATTACTACTTGCCTAATTAGTTGTCTTAAACACCATAAAAACAAGAGCATTATCTGAAATAATAGTATAAGTACCAAACCTTGTTGTGATGCTCTCATAGGACTCTAAGAGGGCATTCCAATTAGCTTCCTTCAATTATACTACCTCAACCCACTTTATAAAATAGTCAGTTGCTGTGAGTATCCATTTATGACTAGAACTTGATGGAGGGTTTATCATGCCAATGGAAGCAAGACCCCATTACATGAAAGGTTGATCTACTTGGCTAGGCTTCAAAAGGAGAGATTTAAACTTATATTTTCCCACAAATAAAGCACATTATACACACCTTCTCACCCAATCATTGTAGCCCTTGAAGAGGCTAGTTCAATAATATCCTACGCTCATGATCTTAGTAGTTATGGTTCTTGGGGAGAAGTGACCTCCTATTGTTCCATCATGGAACTTCTAAAGAAACACTCCAAATTGGTCATTATTAATGCACCTTAATAATATATAGTTATTATTCATTATAAAAATCACAACATCTACAAGGAAAAATGTAATAACTTGCAGTCTAAAATATCTCCTTTGAAATCTACTCATATCATTATGATACTCACCACTTTGAAGGAATCTAATCACATCTTATGTCCAACTTTGTATATGCAAGGAACTAACTGGTTATGAGTAATCATGATTGACTAGAGCCTCTTCTTTTGACTCATGAAGATCTAAAGCTAGATGTTCAAAAAGGTCCTTACCTCTTATCAACTTTATTAATTTCATATCAACATCATATTCCATTTCCTTAGTGATCTACCCTAACTTCTTCTCACTAAGGTATTTTCTCAAAATAAACTCCTTGGTACTAGGATGAGAAACCATAACATGAATCCTATTGTTTCAAACCATATGCCTAAGAATTTTTAGTCCCCTTACAATAGAAAGGTCTTGTTTATCCACAAAGGAGTACTTGACTTCATAATCTTCCAAACCTTGACTAGAGAATGTAATTGGTTTCTCTACACCCTCATCATTCCTTTGCATTAGCATAGCTAGGATAGTATTAAGGTTAGAAAATTAATACAACATGAATTATTTATAAAAAATAGGATTCACAAGAGTAAGACCTTGTGAAATTTCTTTATCGATGGCTTCAAAACTATTCTTACCTTAGTCCAAGAAAAGACCTAATACATTTTTAGCAGGGATGTGATAGGTTTCACCAAAGATGCAAAACCAGGTATGAATCTCCTTACAAAATTTATATTACCTAGTAAACTTTGGATACTTTTATTTTTTAAGGGTAATTATAGGAATAAAATAACCTTTAACCTCTTAGGATCAATAGACAAACCATATTTGGAAATAATGTGTCCTAATATCTTACCTTCATGGACAACAAATATGTAATTTTTTAGATTAAACGATACTCCATACTCCATAAATCTTTCCAAAACTTGTCTTAAGTGTTCCATATGTTTATTATCATCTTTAAAAAACACTATTATATCATATAGATAAACCAATAACATCTCATTAATAACAAATTTGAAGGCCATGTCCATTACCCTTTGAAAGGTAACACCAACATTTGACAAACCAAATGGCATCATTCTATAAGAAAAATTTCCCCATTTAGTAGTGAATGCTATCTTGAACTGATCATCCTCATTCACTAAAATCTGATTATAACCTAGATATCCATCTAAGATAAATAAATGTTGAAAAAATGAAACCACTTATAAAATATACTCTATTAAAGGTAGAGGATAGTGATCTTTGAGCGACACCCTATTAAGATATCTGAAGTCCACACAAAGTCTTATCTCCCCATTCTTCTTTGTAATAGGCACAAGATTAGCTACCCATGTTAAATGCTTGATAGTAAAGATTATTTTAGATTTAATAGGTTTAATGAGCTCTAACCTCATGATTTGCTCAACCTTGGGATTGATGGATCTCTATTTCTGTCTAATCTATTTAACTCTAAGTTCCAATTCAATGTTATGGTATGCTAGGCTAGGATAGAGTATTTGATGTCCTTATATTCTCAAGTAAAGATATCAAGAATATCTTTACACAATTCAATGAATGATTTCTTATCTAATGTAGAACATACCTTGCCTAGATTGAGAAGTTTATGTTTGAAGATCAAGACTCTTTCAAAGTTCTCCTATTTTGTAGACATACTCACTTTTTTCCTTCTTTTGATCATTATCATTGAAGATATTTTGTAAGGTCGCTATACCCTTAGTTATCTTATTTATCCTTAGTTGCAAAATTTGATCACCAAATTGTTCTTGGAGTCTCCTTTGATTCCTTGAAGAAAACCCAAACTCATTTTTCAAGAAGCACATAATTTGTTTTTCACTATTAAATAATTTCAAAGACATTTCATTATCAGGTATAGAATTTATAATAATGATCTTAATGTGAGATTGATTACCCTATTCTTTTATGGTATTTGGAGTATTAAATTGAGCTCTTATGGCATCTAGTCTATCAGCATGATTATTTTTCTCCCTTGGGTCTAATTATATGTTGAATGCATTGAAATATTTAATAAAATCCCATACCCTATGATTATATGACTTAAGCAAAGGGTTTTTGGTTTAGCCACATTCATAACATGATGAACAAGCAATTCATTATCTCTATATAGTTGTAATTTCTTAATTATTTTTCTCCTTACTGATTGAAGGCCATGAATCAAACCTTCATACTCAGACACATTACAAGTAAAACTAAAATGAAACATATATGAAGCATAGTATTTTTGTTTATATGTATAAACCAACATAACAGTGAATCCTACACCAAATCTACTTCTTCAACCATCAAAAAACATTTTCCACATCTCATCATCTTCACCTTCTTTTTTGGCAATTAGACATAGTGTTCCTTCTTCATGTATACAATATACTCCTAGATCAGTTTCATCCATAAATGTATAAGGATCATGATCATAAGTATGGGAAACATATTCATCAAGAAATAAATAATAAATGCCTTTAATCTTGGAATAAGTACCATCATCTACAATAGAATCTTTTTCTTCATGAACCACATAGTTCAAATTATAACTTGTTTCAATGTAAGGATCTATATGAAATCTTATAAGATTCTATGTCCTAATTATCACATTGGTCCCATACCTTGTCCTAAAGGCTAATAAGTACCAATAATCTAAGATATAACCACCTATCTTGGATATAAAGGCCCTTGATAGGTGGATTAAAAAGTGAGCTGGGAGGTCAACAACAACTATATCTCGAAGGATAGGAAAACTAGGAGAATCATGCAAGGAGACCTTCATTTTTTTATTAGTCCTATTATATTAGAAGGTGTACCATATATTTGGATAACTCATTTTCTATGAGCCTCATATTTTGGGCCCAACTTATTAGCTACCACTTTGGGCATGACCAAAGTAGAAGATCTACTATCAACTATGCAATTATAGTCCAATTTGTCACTCACTATGAGAGTGAGATAGAATGATGCATGTTTTCTAACCCTAATGGATGGTTCAATAATAGTGTTAGGATAATTTTTAAGGATAACATGAATATTAATTTTAATTTAAGGAGGTACACTAGTAGGGATAGTAGATAACTATTTTCTTAAGATCTCCTTTTGACCAGGTATATGAAGAATATCCCAAAAGGAAATGGATGTTTTAGTAATATTCAATGAATAAAAAATGTTTAAAGAATCCATACATACTTTCTATTAGATTATTGGAGGTAAGTAATTCATTAGAAATTGAGGATTTGGGGTGCCTTGAATAGTCATTCTAACATTCTGATTTGGAAGATGTGTAGAGTTATTTGAGGTTACCATACCTGCAACCATAACCTATTGCTTTATATGAGGATTAAATGAGCTTGTAGTCATATTACTATCACCACCTAAATATTTCCTATTGTCACTTAGATTTACCCTATGATAATGGGTTTTCTAGGCCTCTAATCCAAGTGGTAAAATTAGGACATCTCACTTATTATGGGTGAGTAAACTTGTGGGATAAACCTCTAGATAAAGGCTAGCTCCATTTTATGTATAATTAAATCACATGTCCCTAATAATAAAACTTTGGGGGTTAAAAAGAGTTAATAATAACATGAAAATTAATCCTAATATATGAAGGTGATACACAAAAATATTTTCTCTACTCATACCTTATCATGCACTTTGAAACAAGGACAAGTTACATATACACTTCACTCAATATTGACTCTCTCTCACACATCAGTGCTTCAACATGGGGTTTAGGAGATAGAATAGGTTAAGAATAATTAAGTAATAATAATTCTAATAAAATATATTGAATTATATGTTCACTATATCTTTAACCTCACTTGACACTTCTTATTGACCTGTAAGAAAGAGATCGTAAAACACTGGGTATTAATAGGAGTGACATGTGAAGGTCGATTGAAACCACACTTGCACAATAGTAATAACTATCATTTACACTCAGTGTAATCCTTGAATGAGGTAAAAGTTATTTTCTCTATTGGTTCAAGGCAAAAATTTGGAAGGGCTTTACCATGCTCAATAGAGAGATATCAATAATGGCCAAATATGGCTCTATTTATAGAATTTCTAAGGAAGAGAGAGGAAAGAACAACCTCAAAGATCACAGACATTTGTCAAACTAAAATAGAAGGGTTACATGTGGAATTGATTCTACAACATATAGAAGCATCAATGGTAATAAAAAATTATCAAAAAAATAATGTTATAGCATCATGAATGAGGAATGGATGAATAATGTCCTCTAAACCATATGTCTTCACAAAACATGATGGTTTTCCCAAAAAAAATGTAGGGATCATTTGGTTAAATTTGAGGCAACTATTATTAAGCACTCAAAGTCCTTCTAGTCACTCATAGCTCTCTAGGACTTTCTTATTCCATCTGATAGCTACATTTTATTCTATACCTTGGCTACATCTATAAAAAATGGTCTGTCAAATTTCATTGAAAACCTAGGGTCTCATGTGTTCCTATTTACTGCTAAAAATCAACTTGGCCTTTGACGTGTTGACCTTCATCTCACCCATTAAACCTTTATGATTTGATACAATTTGAGCCTTTAGATTTCACATCATCTCACCCATTTTATCTTATCTATGTGAAATCATATATACCTTTAGATCTTCATCTTGACCTCTCAAAAATGTCTCTGCATATGCCAAGTGGCATCCTCACATTCCTTTGATTATTAAACCTACATGCCATTGGATTGAGATGAGTGATTGAATGAGGATCATTGATCTACCTAGGACCAATTGTTTAAATGCCAATGGCTAGCTCATGACCCTAAAGTTGATGTCTATAGACCCATCATAAATTCCTTTAGGATTTTTTACTCATATACGTTTTCCCATAGATCTATTTTCTTTCAGACTTTTTTAGACACTTTATTTCAGCACTTTTCCCAAGAGAAATCATTCAAGATTTTTTCCCAAAATAAATCCTTTGACCTCTTTTCTACATTAATTCCTTCAAACTATTGAATGGCCCTTCAGCTATCCTGAAAAGGACCCTCAAAAATCTTGAAAACACCCTTCCCAAAAGGAAAATACCCTTCAAGGAAATTGAAAAGTACCATCAGCTTTTTGAAAATGACCTTTTTAGTTCAAGAAGAATACCTTTGGAGATTTTTAAAAGGACCATTGTCTGAAGGGAAAGTACCCTTCATAAATCTATAAAACACCCTTCATAACTTTTAAGATGCCCTTCAAAACTTTTAAGATGCGCTTTGGATTTTTTTAAAGTATCCTTTCAAAAAAATGTGTAGGGTGGCTACTTGAAGACTTATCCTTCAAGAAAGTTGAAAAGGACCATTCTAAGGAGGGATTATCCTTCGATAAAATTGTTTATACAATTTTATTGAAGGAATTCGTGTTCATCTTCTACTTCAAAAAAATTGTCTCAGATGAATTCTCCAAAATAATTTGGCACTTGGTAGAAAGAAAAGTCTAAAAGAAATAGACTTTGGTAAAAAATGAAGGATCTAAAAGAATTACTATGCAAAGGCTTAGCCAAAAGACCAAAACAAATCTTTTTGAAAGAAATAAAACTTGAACATTTGTTGTGGGATTATAATGTAGATCACCTTTTCTAAAGAAAATCTACATACTAGCCCTAGCCAAAAGGTATAAACTTAGACAACTAAGCTTTCAAATAGGGGTTCCCAATTTTGACTTAAAGGACCAAAATTTGGTCAACAAATTGGTGACTCATAGGGGTAGTATGCTTGTTATACTGACTAGACTAGTAGCCTAATTAGTCTATTGGGCATGGAGTCATCTAATGACTAAAAAAAATAAGAAACCTTGACCATGACTCAAAACCATGATCAACAAGACAACTAATTTCTATCTCAACCACAATCAAGGAAAGGACACACACAAAAAGAAATAAAAATAGCAAGACACACACATGTGCATAAGTATTTAGGGGAAAAACAAGACATAATTGAAAGCAAACTAATATGTAAATCTAACATGATATTTTTCTCCTCCTCCTAGATCAAAGAAGAAACTTCTTAGGTCTCCTTCATGGCAATAAAACTCATGGTGGTAACCAAGCAATTTGTTGGAGTGAAAACATGGTGACTCAACCTTCTTGTTATCCATCTTGATTGGCATGTATTCCAATGCATTAGGTTCAAACATATATTCCACATCCATATATTAATATATCTCTTTAAGGCATGTTTCGTGATGGTATTTCATGTTGGTGTAGTCTATCAAGGCATAAATTGATATAATATCATCATTATAGGGCTCATTTGACTCATAGATTTCTTAGTATGTATCATGGACCAACTCATTCTTTTCTATCTCTTTGAGAATCTTGTCAAACTGATCTCTTGCTTCCTTAAGGCTCTCTTGGGGAAGGGTGGCTAGTGTGATGTTTGAGCTAAGGCAAAATATTTCTAACTTATTCCAAAAATTATCATTTTCTTGCTCAATAACTCCTTATTCAGAGTCTCTAAACTGACCTCTCTCCTTCTTGTTCAAAACTAAGAGTCCTTGGCTAGTCAAGAACATGCTCTTAAACCTCATTCAAATCAAGTAGCATGATTTGATCACTATCTTCATCAAAACAAGAGGAAAATTCATCAAACAAAAAGGAAGAAAGATCACCAAATTTTTATTCTTCATCATCACCTACTATGGTTTGTTCACTATCTTCATCATGACCAAAATGAAGTTTATCAAGTAAAGATAATGAAACCTCATCATGTCTACAAAGCTCTATACTTGCTGCCTCTTTTCCACTTAGATTATCTTATCCACCCTTTAATTTTGTAACTTCATCTTCCACTTCACACAAGAAAAATTCATCTTTCTCTAAGGAGAAGGAGAGGGTGGGAGGGAAAGAAATGTCCTTGACTAGGTTGAAAGATAATGGGACATTTTCATGCTCTTTTTTTGATCTTGCAATCACCCTATCAAAGCTTGGAAAACTTCCATTATTTGAATACATTTCAGATTGAGGAGTAGGAGAATGACTTACAAAAATATCATTTCTATCCATAAGATTCTCATCAATCTCTTCATTCCTCTCCTTTTTAGCTTGTGTTTGAATTTGAATAACATCCTTCCAATATGTGAAATGAGTAGGCATAGCTTATTCTATATTTTATTATTCAAACTTTTGGTCTAATTCATGTTGAGAACTCATCCAACTTGTAATATTGATGTCATGCGTCTCCTCTTGATGATAGCCAAAAACTTCATTCATTTTCTCAAGGTCTTGAACTGGTTCATGATAGACATTTCTCCAACTTTGAATCTTGACATCAGATTGAAGGACTTGAAGGGGTTGGGGAAGACTAAGAAGAGTTTACACATGCATAAGAGGAGTTATTTAAAGATGGATGTGTTGGTTTCCAATGGAAATGGGATGGATTTCTTTAAAGGAGGGCTCACAATCTAAGAAATTTGAGTAGTTAGTTTCCATAGAAGGCTGATCCATTAGTGTTGGATTGCTAAGTCTAAAGGATTAATAGTAGGGGTAGTTTGTTTTGACATAGGAACAGATGCATTAGATGGGTTAGAAGGTTGGCTCATTTTATTTTGGTGAGAAAGTGATATTTGATAAAAAAGGATTTGGTGTATAGGGGGAGGGTTTATTTTATATAGGATAAGGATATCTTGGGATGGAAGGTATACAAGGTTGATTGCTTTGAGTGGATTGACTTATCCATCTTACTAGTTTCTCCTTCATGGATTTCATGGCTTGAGATTTCCTAAACAAGCATTCCTCCTTGTACATAAGCTCTTAATAATACCTATTTTTATCATTCAACATATCTACCTTGAGCATTTGCTTCTCAAACTCCAACATTATCTCCTTAACATTCTTGGATTGACTAGGAGAAGGACAATTATGAGAGATTCTTGAGGGGATTCCATGAACAACATGAGCTTGATCAAAAATATATGAAGGAACACAAGGCCCATATTGTTCAACAATAGGATTATACATACCAAATATGATTTTTTAATGCACTAAGGCTACTTAACCAACTGATTCAACTTAGAGTTTCCATTTGTGTTGATTGAAATTCCTCCAAAAGGCTAATTGATTAAATAACACACCAAGAATTTTGTAACTCCTTGGATAAATTATCCTAGTAGGCCTGCCAAAAAATGTTTTCACTTAGATGCAACCTATGAGAAAAGGTTTTCTAGGCCTCTAATCCAAGGGGAAAAATTGGGACACCTCATTTGTTGTGGGTGACCAAAATTGTGAGATGAACCTATAGATAAGGGCTAACTCCCTTTGATGTATCATTCAAGCGCATGTCCATACTAATAAAACTTTGGGGGTTAAAAAGAGTTAAAAATAGCATGAAAAGTTATCCTAATCTATGAAGGTGATACACCAAAATATCTTCTCTATTCATACCTTATCATGTACTTTGAAACAAGGACAAGTTACATATACACGTCACTCAATATTGACTCTCTCTCACATCAGTGTTTCAACATGGGGTCTAGGAGATAGCATAGGTTAGGAAGACTTAAAAATCGGTATTCCAAGATACTCTATTGAATTAGTTTTTCACTATATTTGAAACCTCACTTGAAACTTCTTATTGACCTATAATAAGGAGATCATAAAACACTAGGTATTAATAGGAGTGACATGTGAAGGTCAATTAAAACCACATTTGTAGAAGACTAAAAACTATCATTTACACTTAGTGCAATCCTAGAATGAGGTAAAAGTACTTGTATTTAATGGTTCAAGGTAAAAATTTGGGAGGGCTTCACCATACCCAATAGAGTGATACCAATAATGGCCAAAAATTGCTCCATTTATAGAATTTCTAAGGAAGAGATAGAAAAGAACCACCTCAAATATCACAGACATTTATCAAACTAAAATAGAAGGGTTACATGTGAAAATGATCTTGTAAAGTTTGGAAGCATCAATGGAAATCAAACATTATCAAAATAGTTATGTTATAATGTCATGAATGAGGAATGGATGAATAATGTCCTCCATACCAGTTGTCTTCATAAAACATGATGGTTTTCCTAAGAAAGATGTAGAGATCCTTCGATTAACTTTGAGGTGATTGTTATCAAGCACTCAAAGTCCTTACAATCACTCAGCTCTCTAGGCCTTGATTATTCTATTTGGTAGCTATGTTTTATTTTAGACCTCAGCTACATCTATTAAAAATAGCTTGTTAAATTTTGTTGAAAACCCAACATCTCATGTGTTCCCATTTACTGCTAAAAATTGACTTGGCCTTTGATGTGTTGACCTTCATCTCACCCATTAAACCTTTATGACATGATGTAATGTGAGACTTTAGATCTTACATCATCTTTCACATTCAATCTTATATATGTAAAAACTTGCAAACCTTTGGATCTTCACCTTGACCTCTCAAAAATGTCTCTACATATGACAAGTAGCACCCTTGCATTTTATTGATTATTGACCCCAAACACCATTAGATCAAGATGAAAAATCGATCAAGGACCATTGATCCACCTAGGACCCACTATTTAAACACCAATAGCTATCCCATGACCTTGAAGTTGATGTCTGTAGACTTGTCATAAATTCCTTGGGGATATTTTCCTTAGACACATTTTTTCATGTATTTATTTTATTTTAGACTTTTTTAGCCACTTTGTTTTGATACTTTTCTCAAGAGAATTAATTCAATATCTTTGTATCAGGTCTTTTCCTTTAGGATTTTTTCCTAAAACAAATCCTTTAGCCTCTTTTTATACATTGATTCCTTTAAACTATTGAATGACCCTTTGGCTATCCTAAAAGGACCCTTGGAAATCTTGAAAACACCCTTCCCACAAGGAAAATACCCTTAAGGAAAATTGAAAAGTACCATCAACTTTTGAAAATGACCCTTTTAGTTCAAGAAGAATACCTTTAGAAATTTTGAAAAAGACTATTCTCTAAAGGGAAAGTACCCTTTAGAGATCTGTAAAACACCCTTCAAAACTTGTAAGATGCCCTTCAAATTTTTGAAAAGTATACTTTTGGAAAAAAATGTGTAGGGTAGATGCTCAAAGTCTTATCCTTCAATAAAGTTGAAAATGACCATTCTAGGGAGGGATTATCCTTTTATAAAATTATTTAGACAATTTTCTTGAAGGAATTAGTCTTCGTCTTTTGCTTCAAAAATTTTATCTTGGATGAATTATCTGAAAGAATGCAACACTTGGTAGAAAGAAATGTATGAAAGAAATAGACTTTGGTTAAAAATAAAGGATCTGAAAGAATTACTATGAAAAGACTTAGCTAAAAGACAAAAACAAATATTTCTCAAAGAAATAACACTTGTACATTTGTTGTGAGATTATAATGTGGAACACCTCTTCTAAAGAAAATTTGCATACTAGACCTAGTGAAAGGGTATACACTTAGACCACTAAGCTCTTAAATAGGGGTGCCCAATTTTGACCTGAAGGTCCAAAATTTGGTCAACATTTCATTTTATATTTAGTTTTGTCTACAATAGAGGTTCCTTGATTAAACATAAAAGCATCCGCAACTATAAATTTTGTGAAGATCTCTCCTTGAGGCTATCCACCTTCACTTATCTACATCATGAATTCATCTTCAACTCATAAGAGAGGAGTAACTCCTTGATCAACAAGAGATTGTTCTCCTCTTTCAATAGCATCCATGAATTGGCCTTATTACCCATCTTCTCCTTGTACCAAATTTTTATGAAATGGTACCATCTCTCTTGCATTGGTGGTAGAGTTAGGATTATATGCATTGGTAAGCCTATTAGGGTTAGGCTTCCATTGAAATCTTCCCCTTCCATTTTATTGGCCAAATTTTGGTTGGTAAGGTTATGAATTTTTATGAGTAGATAGTTGCATATTAACTCGCTTAAGGTGATATTTTAGCATTTGATTTTTTACATATGGATCTGTGACATTTTTTGCCTTATTAGGAGTAGATTTGGGCTTTCTATTAACATTGGGAATTAAGGTTGTATCTAGAGTACTAGTAGAAGTATGAGACAAAGGATGAATAGACACCTTATGAGGCAATATTCCATCTTGGATGAGACCATTCTTAGCTTTGATAAAAATTTCATGTGATTTGTGGAGAGTGGAAACCCCCATGGATTGAAGCATTATAGAAATTTCAGTACCAATAGCTCTCAATTAGGTAAGGAACACAAAAATAGGAGGTGGACTCATGGGAGGAGGCAATCTAAATTAGGTCTTTTGAAACCTGTCATTGAAATCATGCATCATTTCTTTAGATCATGTTTTGATTACATTTATTTGATGTATGAGAGAGGCATTATCACTTTAATTTCCATATCTTGAGGTCAAAAAGACTCCAATATCATCCCATGATGTAATGTATCCACCTTATAGAGTCCTATACTAATCAAGATCTTCCCCCTAAGGGACATGACAAGGAGTGTAAAAGCAATGTTCTCTTGAGTGATATTATGGAAGATTAAAAAATTATAAACATCCCTAATGTGCTCACTAGGTGTAACAGGACTCACACCATTGAATATATACATAACTTTTGTGGCATTAGGACGAATACCATCATATAATTGAAGGGAAATGGATTTTTAGTGTTGAAGGTAGGGAAAGCATGAGGCCTAGCCATATCTTCTTCAAAATCCTTGAAATATTCAATTTATTCAATTTCTTCAACCTCTTCCTCTTTGGAAAAATCTACCAGTTCTCCAAAGGGAAAATTAGGCTAAGGATATTGAACTTCAAGGCAAATTTGAGGCTAAATAGGGGGATTAATGGGGTTATGCACTCTAATGAAATATGACCTAGTGAGAACCATGAATTATGAGAGCAAGTTTATAATAAGACAATGGTCTTGAACTAGATCTTACCTTGATGGAGTTGCCAAATGTTGAGTAGCACACCAATTTTCAATTGATGTTGTCAAGACCAGCATTCACCTTGACAAGTTGTTTTGAAGATAATGATCCCACTAGGCATGCTATAACTAATGTCACCAAATCTTGCACCATATAAGAGGTTTTTCAAGCCTATTTCATATTTGGGAAACATGGGAACACTTCCAAATATGTGGGTGTACCTATAGTGGAAGTAAGCCTCTAGATTTAAGGGCTAGCTCCTTGAATGTATCTTGAAGTGATTTCACCTATGCTAATTCTTGATTATGGGGAAAGAGTTAGAATTTACATGAATTGAAACTATTATAATGGGGTGATATACCAATATATTTTCCACATGACCATCACATTTAATTCACTAAGAAATAAAGCATACAGATTAGTCTCAAAGTCCTAAAGGATTCTAACATGAGTGTTTTTGTATAGAGGTGATATGTATGAAGCAACACAATAAAAATGAACCAAAGGGAAAATTTCACACTCCAAGGAAAATAATAAAATTTAAAGTATCCTAACACACTTGATATAATGAGATTTTCTTATAGAAGACATGGAAGGAAAAGGAAAAGCATAGGATGGAATCACTAAACTTAACCATTCATCACTTTGCACACTTGAACAAGATATTTTTGAACTTAAAACCAGATTTCTTGAATTATTCTAAGGAAAAATGTGAAATAAAACTAGCAAGGCTTCACCATACTAGGTGTGGTCTACCTTACAAAGGCCAAATTGGTAACTACTTATAGAATTTTAGAGAGAGGATAAAGAATGAAGTAGAGAACATCAAAGGTCACAATGCCACATGTCAAGGCATGAGAACCAGTTACATGGTATGAGAACATAGTGTAAAATAGACCTTGAATGTATCTTAAGAAAAATTTCCATATAAAACATTAAAAACTCTCCAAAATGGTGTAGATACTCTTCAACTAACTTTTGCAAAACTACCTTCATCATGGATCATTTGAGTATTTAAAAATAAATTAGGAGAGTCAACACATATGTTATGATATTCATAGACATTTTCCTAGATCCAAGATTTATTTTAGACTCTTGCATTAACCCTCTATAGGCATTCATTACTTTCTTGGAATTTATTATTCACATTTGGTAATGACTGTTCATCTTCAGTCTTCGACTAAGCTTTCATGGCAACATATGAGTCTAAAGAACTTGATTTGATATAAAACCCTCAAATATAAATAGTTTCCCATGTGTAATTACCTTTCCATGTTGTTCATTCCATTATAAAATATGTATATTATCACTTGGACACATAGCTTCATCTTATCTATCCAAAATCTAGTCAAATTTGGTCTGTCAATCTCATCTAGAATTTGTTTACTTTGACCTTCAACACTGGCCATTGATCATTGATCTGGGGTTCTAAGATTATGAAATATAATAGCATTACATTTAATCTAATCTCCTTTAACTTTGAATATCACTCTCACCATTGATATGCTTAGTATGATTGAATGTGTACCATTGATTTTACCTAGACCCACTAACTCTGTTAAGGTTATCCTCATACCATTAGATCTAGCTATACATTCAAATGCCAACCAATGGATCTACCCCCATTTGAATTCGAATGGATATTTTATGAGAATATATTATGATTTCTATGTGCCCATAATTTAAATTCACATGACCATCATTGATGTCCATGTTCCCATAATAATTTAAACCCTAATTATTAATTGTCGAGCTTTATTTTGACATCCACATGACTGTCACCATTTACTTGTTCAAATTTAAAGATTTATATCTTGAGATAGAGATATTATAAAGACACCATATTTATAGGGTATGTTCTTGGCACTAAGGACATTGATCATATGTGATGTTTTGGCCACATAAGGTTTTTTTAGCACATTTAAATTATGCACAAGTGAGTTGACCTATCTATTTCTACATGACATCTCATGATGTTATGGTCTTGTTAGAGTTATGTTATGAGATTTTTATTAATCCTACATAACTCCAATAAGTTATTGAGGCATATTCAAACTTTTCCCATGATGCTAAACTTCTTGGACACCATGAAAACCTGCTACTTGCATATAAAACCCCAAAACGAGCCCTAAGTGACTCATATTGACATAATAATTAATTATACTATAACCAAGCCTAAAATGACATTAAATTATATAAAATGAAATATAAAAAACCCTATGAAACTATGTTCAACCCTTATATAATTTTTTGACTATAAGGGGGTTGACTCATTTTGACTTGTGGTCAAAATGGTCAACAATAAGGAGAAACACCATAATCCATAATATTGCCTTTCCAAATATGGTTAATTAAAATAGAGGAACCCCCTTTAACTCTACTATGATTATTCAATAAGTGAATTTAATTAGGTCAAATATATCCTAAGGTAAGGATTGTGTCAATTGATTTGACCTCCTCAAGAAGGAAAAAATCAAGTTTATCTATAGAATGTGTGAATTTTATAACAATAGGTTTACTATTTGGGGATTAAATATACCTTATATTCCACTTGAAAATATACATTACCATTTTCAGTATTACTTGGTCTTATTGGGGGACTTACTTCCCCCTTTATTTTGATACAATTTAGAGAAACATTCTAAAACCTTATTTTCATGGTTACTTTTTAAATGTTATTATCTTCACCTTTTGACACCCCAATTTTTAATAATATTCCATCCTTAGAACAAGGATTATCAAGGAATATATTTTTAATAACAATAGTTTTTAGTGTTTTTCTAGACCCTTTAGAGGCCCAGTTATCCCCATTATTATGATTGGTGATGTAGAGTATCATCACATTTTGTAAATTTTAGTTTAATTCAAATGTCTTGAGTATTTATAGAGTCATTAAAATCATATTATGTTTTTAGGATTCAATCATGAGTGTTATGTCCTTGTCAAATTTGAATTAGAGTTACATTTGCATTTTCTCTCCAAGTTCCTCATTTTGAATTTTTGAATCTTTGTCAAGGTTTTTAGATCATTAGATAACTATGTAAGAGTTTACAATAATGTCTTAATGTTTTATAGACCATCAAGTAGTCTATGGTACCTAACTTCATACATGACTCATGTGATTAGACATCTTGATGGGCATGTTAGAAGTTAAGATAGTTTGCATCCTCCCAATGTACATGAGGGAGTTAGAAGTTAGTTAGATTAGTTGCATGACATAAAAAGACTTGTAAATAATATGTTGAAGCCAAAGTCATTAGGATGGATTCAAATATTAAAGTAAGATAACCCCATAAACATGAATATATGGTTTTTTAATTGAAGATAAATCTGTTGGCAATCCTTGCATTCTCTATATATGCAATGACATTGAATGTGCAAATAGAGTGTGTGATGAGAAATTTAATAAAGACACATTCTTTTTTTCGTTATTATAATTTTTTAACTTTTATTTCCTAATGTTTTTAAATTTATTTATATTCTATGAATTTTATTTCATATGTATGAATGAAATACTCTAGACAAACCTGTAGTTGCTTTGAAACCTCTCATAGTCAATTGTAAAGAATGAGAAATAATAGAACAAAGTCGTCAATGAGACCTTAAATGTTTTTAATAAGTATAAATAGTTTGTATTGTTATTATTAAGTATTAAAAGAGGTCTTAACCCTTTTTTTCAACTTAGAACAACATTCTGACTCCTCCTAGGCATATATAGTTTTGATGTATTCATATAATTAATCACAAAGTAATGGGAAATGGTGAATAGAGTTACCAATAAGGTATATTATCATTAAATGAGGTGAATAATGTTATAAAAGACCTAAATTAACACTTAAAATTTTCTAAAACTAAGTTGGTGGCACTAAAATTTTAAATAACCCTTCTTGGGTCTACAAAACTAGTTTAAACCTTGTTCTAGGGTTTTGGAATTCATATCTATGTTGTGAGAGATGTAACCAAGCAAATATGCCAATTTTTTAGCATTAGTTATAAATTAATGTTATATAATATATTTTTAGACTTTAATGTTTGTATAGACCTATAGTATGACATATAACTGATTATGTAGGTTTTATGATAGAGTAGACCTAATTAAGCCTAAACAAAGTAGAAGAAAGGCCTATAAAAGTAGTTTAAGGAGTAAGTTAGGTCATAAAACCTCATATAAATATATAATTACATATATAATGTATTAAAATGGTGTTATTTTTTTAATTTGATAATGTATTGGTCCATAGTTTGCAACTAACTCAAAAGAAATCTATTAGAGAGCCCTATTTAAGAGGAGTAGCATGTGTGGTGAAGAGTTATGTTAAGGGGTTGAGAAACTGGTTATGTATTTTAAAAGGATTAGTTTAATCATATAAACATAACATATTACCTTTATATCACCAAGACACTTTAAATCATATGTTGAGTCTATATATCCCATGTGAGAACTAAATTTGCGGTCAAATGATGGGGAAAGGTTAAGGGAATTAGATATGCAAAATACATGATTGTGATATCAAGGACTTGAAGGATAGAGACAAAAATAATGAGAGGTGATTAAGTTATGTTTTATGTCAATAATTCATAAGTTCACTAGGAGAACAAAGAGCTTGAAAATACATATATACGTTTTAAGCCAAGAGGTTAAGAATGAAGAAAAGTTAGCAAATGATTAGAGCTAGGTGAAATTGCTTAGGTAAGGACGTATGTGTTCCTTGTTTACATTAATGAAATAGACACTTATTGGTGACCTCTGAATCATTTGGTATCAAAGCATGGCATGTTCTGGATAAGGTATGTTTTGAGTTTTGAAATTCTTGGTTATATATGCATGAAGTTTATGATTGAGTAGGAGTTGAAGATTATTTTTATGTTATTGGAAAGGTTGCTGATGAAAATTATAAGAAATAAGTGATAGGAAAAATTAATTGAGAGAAATAAAGAGTGGTGTGGTTAAATCTCTTAATCCAAGAGGCTTGAAGAGAGAGAGAGAGAGAGAGAGAGAGAGAGAGAGAGAGAGAGAGAGAGAGAGAGAGAGAGAGAGAGAGAGAGAGAGAGAGAGAGAGAGAGAGAGAGAGAGAGAGAGAAGCTCAATAAGAGAACTTAAGATAGGGATAGAAGTCCCAGGTGAGGATAAGTAAGAAAAAGACTCTAAGAGAGAGATTAAAGTAAGAGAAACTTAGGTGAGGTAAAATAAGGCAAGTAGGTAGGCTTGTAAAGAAGAAGAAATGTCAAGGAGAGACCTAGAGAGAGAGTGATATAGTGAATAGTAAAGAGTGAAAGAATGATGAAGGGATTGAAAAGTTAATTCCACAAGAAGATGGAAAAAGACAAAGAAGTGAAGAAAAGAGAATTAAAGAGAGAAAATGAGATTATTGAGATGAAGGAGGTTTTGGCAAGGTTAGAACAAGTCTTGGAAGCAATAATACCAAGATTCTATGTATAAATCAAGAGAAAAGTGAGATGGTCTCTCAAGAAGTCAATAGAGAAGAAGAGAAGACAAAAGATAAAGATGATATAAAGGTAGCCTATAAGGAAAATAAAAGTGGAAATCAAGCCTCAAAATATTATGACTAATGAATTATTGAAATGTGTGTATATAGGTAAAGATTGGAATTAAGATGAAAAACATTAGAAGCATGATCATAATGTTATTTATGGAAAACAAATTTATTGGAAAATTGAGTATGGGGACACAGTTATATGATAACTTGAATAAGGTGATATATTGGATAAATAAAAATAATAATAAGAGAGAGAGATTTTTTAGTAGAACCTATCTCATGACAAGCAAGAAGGAAGCAAGTTTCAGTCAAGAAAGCCTTGAGGAGAGAAAATAAGCATCGGGTATTCATTTCAATGTTGTTTTTAATGAGTATTCTAATTTGAATGTTGGTAAAGATGAGTTTATGAGAGTACATTAAATATAATTAATATATTATTGGAAGTAAAAGAAGGAATAACAACACATAATGAAGTGCTTGGCATGTAAGAAGAAGCATATGAGATGGCAGCAGGAGAGTATGAAGAAGAAGCACATGTTGAAGTGCTTAAAAAGTGTAAGTTCCAATAGTTTGATGTATCTTAATTGGCACCAATTAAATAAAAAGGTGATATATATGACTATAATATGTAATATAAGTAGATGTGGTGGTATATAATGTAAGATTCATATTATTTAAGTCAAATAGGAGATGAGAACTCCATCATGGTAGTTGAGTTTGCATTGAAGGAAATCTTGAGTCAAGATGAAGAAAAGTTGGTAGCAAAGGAAAAAATACAATTTAAAGAAGAAAAATGTAGACTATAGGATTTCAAGCAAGAGGTGGTTTTATTTGATTTGTTTGCTTCATGTGCAGGTCTATGGAGGAAAAGGAATGAGTAGTAGTTGCCATATTCAAATTGAAGATACAAATCAATAGAGAGATCATCAAAGGAGAATAAATAATGAGTTTAATCAAGAATAAATAAGGTATACATGATTATAATATACCTTGGGATCTAGGAGGACATAAACTTGAAAGAAGGATGTTGTCAAGAACAAGAATGCTAGATCAATTATAGATTTTTTGGAACGTTTTCTCTTACTCCTCGATATTATGATGCAAGAGCATCATCACATTTTGTAATTTTTTAATATAATTAAGATGTCTTGAGTATTTATAGATTAATTATAGTCATATTATGTTTTTAAGAGTTAATAATGAGTGTTAGTCCTTGTCAAATTTAAATTAGAGTTACATTGGCATTTTTTCACCAATTTCCTCAATTTGAATTTATGAATCTTTGTCAAGGTTTGTATATCATTACTAAAGTGTGTAGGAGTTTAAAATAATGTATTAAAATTTTTTAGACCCTAAATTACTCCATGGTACCTAACTTCATACATGACTCATGTGATTAGACATCTTGATGGGTATGTTAAAAGTTAAGGTAATTTGCATCCTCCCAACATACATCAGGGAGTTAGAAGTTAGTTAGGATAGTTGCATGACATAAAAAGACTTGTAAATTATCTATTAAGGATATATTCATGGGGGTGGATTCAAATATTAAAGTAAGAGAACCCCAAAAACATGAATAGTTAGTTTCTTAGTTGAAGACAAATATGTTGGTAGTCCTTGTATTCTTTGTGTATATAATGACATTAAATGTGAAAATAGAGCGTGTGAAGAGAAATTTAATAAATAAATGTGTTTGTTGTCATTATTGGAATTTTTTTAAGTTTATTTTCTTGTGTTTTTGAAGTAATTTATATTCTATCAATTTTATTTCATATGTATGAATGAAATACTCCATATAAACTTGTAGTTGCTTTCAAACCTCAAATAGTCAACTATAAAGAATGATAAATAATAGGACAAAGTTATCAATGAGACCTTAAATGTTTGGAATAAGTATTAAGTGTTTGTATATAGATTATTAAGCCTTGATATAGGTTTTAACCTTTCCTAAAACCTATAACAACATTCTAACTCCTCTCAGGTGTATACACTTCTAATGTATTCATACAGTCAAGCACATGGTAATGGGAAAAAGGTGAATATAGTTACTAAGAAGGGAAATAAAATTTCAAGGAGGTGAATAATGATATCAGAGACCTAAATTAAACTTTAAAATAATTTTAAATTGAGTTGGTAGCATTAAAACTTAAAATAACCCTTCTCAGGTTTGTAGAACTGATTTAAGACCTATTCTAAAGTTTTGAAATTCAAATCCATGTTGTAAGAAATGCCACCAAAAAAATATACTATTTTTTGGTAATTAGCTATAAATTCACGTTATATAATATATGTTGGGACTTTAAACTATATATGGACCCTATAGTATGACATATAACTGACTGTGTAGGTGTTAGGACATAGAATGTCGAATTAGGCCTAAATCAAGTAGAAGAAAAGCCTAGAAAAGTGATTTAACGAGTGAGTTAGGTCATAAAACCTCAGATAAATATAGAATGACATATAAGGTGTCTTAAAAAGGTGTTAATTTTACAATTTGAGATTTTAACTCAAAAAAGGCTACTAGAGAGCCATGTCTAAGAGAAGTAGAATGTGTGGTGAAGAGTTATGTTGAGGGGTTTGGAAAATAGTTAGATGTTCTAAAAGGATTGGTTTGAGAAAGTAAATATAAATTAGTACCTTTATATCACCAATATACTTTAAATCATATGTTGAGTATATATAGCCTATGTGAGAACAAAATTTATGGTTAGAAGATGGGGAAAGATTAAGGTAAGTGGATATGCAGAATACATGATTGTGATATCAAGGACTTGAATGATAAATCCTAAAATTATGAGAAGTGATTTAGTGGTGTTTAATGCCAATAATGCATAATTTTAGTAAGAGAACAAAGATATTGAATAGATATACATATGTTTTAAGCTAAGAGGTTAAGAATGAAGAAAAGTCCATAAAGGATCATATCTAGGTGAAAATGTAGAGGTAAGGGTGTATGTGTTCCTTATTTCCATTCATGAAAGAAAAACTTATTGATGACCTCTACATAAATTTGGGTGAGATTATTTTATAGTATCACCAAAAGATAGTACTTTTAGGGTCTCCCTATTAGGGTATATGTCCATTAGAGATATATCTTCTCAAAGAGATTATCTGGGGGAAATACTATTTCATTTACCACAATAACCTCATGCACAAAATTTTATAAATTTTTGTGTCATCCAAAGTCTCAAATCCCCCACTTATAGAGGAAACCAACATCAATCATAACCTCATCATACTGAACTAGATTATTTTCCCCTTCAGAGGGTAGCTTAGTTTGCTCCATCAAACTAGTATGGTTACCCTTATCCTTAATAACTGGTGTATCAATATTTTTAGGTGTAGGACTACTAGTGGGGAGAGATTCCCCACAATCAATCTCATGAGAAGTAAATTTAATCTCAATAATATTTTAACCACCTTTAACTCTAGGTCCCTTATCAAGTGATGTTTTGCCTTCCTCAGATTAAGTATTAAAAATAGGGTTATTTAAGTTTTTCAAGTCCTCTATTCGAGGTGGGAGGGATTAAACATAACATCTTTAATATTGAGTTTAGGGCCTCTCTACGAGACAATATCACTATTTTTATTAGAAGTTAACAAAGGGTAATTTTTTGTTATGTGACCATCTTTTTTATAGAAAAAAATGAATTTAAACCTCCCAATCCTTTGGTAGGGTATAAACATGAGTTCCTATTGATTTCAAAAATGAGGGACTATGGAAATGTTTTTAGAGGGTCCAAGGAAATTAGAACTTGAAAATTCATATGGGGTAGTGGTTGCTTGGTATCTTCAACCCTAAACACCTCACCAAGGGGTTAAATGGCTTGAGGGATGAAATTATACAATTGGAGGGGGGATTTTCAATATAGACCCATTCCTAACTATCTAAATTAGGGTTCCATGAAACCACTTTGAACACTGATTATCCCACATTTCATAGGGATTTATTAATGAATCTTTTTTGCATATTTTAATAATTAAAAAGAACCATAAAAACCCATTTTTGGAACATTCTAAATAAACTAACATAGATACCCCTTTTCTTTCCCCATATTGAATTTAACTAGTTATCAAAGAAATTTCTTGAGGGGAAAGCATTTCTATTCAAATAAACAAAGAAAATCCCAATGTTTTTAGTTGAGATTATTCCATAAACACATATTTTCCATAGACAAATTAGGGAGTAGAAAAAGGGTTTTACCAAAACCATGGCAAATACCATTTTGTCTTTCACTAATGCCTCCTTCTCTATCTTTAGATGTGTTTCTTAGAATAGCAACAAATTCTACACTTTGTGTATACTTTATAAACTCTTCCTATCATAAAAAATTGATAAAGATCTTCATATTATCAACAATTTTTCCACCATTCTTATCAGTAAGATACTCTAAGTTGTATGATTTAGGGCATTCATTACTTTATTCTTTTTGGCTTCCATTAATACAAACATCAATGAGACACCTTGCATAGTTTGACACATTTTGGTCATCTCCCTCCCAAGGCCATCACTATAAATTTTAATTTCCCACAATCTCCCACACATGTTAATGGGTCAAGGGTAGGGTAAGGGAATGCAAGCGACATTCAATCCAAGACTAGGTTAACACTAATTACCAATGCTCTATACAGGGAAAAAATAACACAAACACCCATAAACAACAACACTAAAGTTAAAAATACATACATAAAATAAAATATAACCATTAAAACTTTATTACTAATGCAAATTCAACCATAAAATTACCAAGGAAGCAAAAGGGACCAAGGAATAAGGAAACAAACATGAAGCACTAAAAATGGAGGGTGATTGTTCATCTCCCCATTGCATAACTCAAACTTACTCTTCCCTCAATCTATTTAGCTAAAAAAATTATCTTTTATGAGTGGTGATACTAATATATTATAAAAATAACTCCTATAATATATTTTAATAAATAAAATAAATATTTAAATTAAAAAAGACTCTAACTTGACCAAGGCATAGATAAATTAGAATGAATGTATTATGTTGATGAAAGAATCCTTAGTATGATAACTCCTTTTTATTCCTATGTGAATTATGGTAACTCTCTAACTACAAGATGACCAATCTATGAAAAAAATGGGGAGGAAAAGAGACACAACCAAAAATGGAGAGTAGTTACATTAAGGCTGACCAACGCTCTGATTTACAAAGAATAAGTTGTTAGACCAATAACACTTCTTCACTTATGGCAATGTAGTCGATATGAATACTATCGAGGTTTGACCTTGAGGAAATTTTAGCAAGATTGTGACTAAAAAAGATTCAAAATAATAACTTCTAATGGTAATTATTGGATCTAAAATTAGGCCAAAAATGGTCTTTTGTATAAAGAGTTAGAAGCTTTCATGAGGGAGTTTAATTGATTTTAACTAGGATTTGAACTTGGGAAGAACTCAAAATGATATAAAATATAATATGGAGTGATTTGGTCTTGATTAGAGGTGAAATTAGGATGGATTAAACAAGAAATGTGATGAAAATCATGTAAAATGTGTCAAGGAATGATTCTCAGGAGCTAATTTTGGAAGATGTGTATAAGGGGATAGAACCATCATTTTATGTAGGGGAGGTTGTGAAATAACTACTTTGGGTGACAAAAACACCACTTTTACTTACATAACCACTTTGTTTATAATATTCAATCACATATTTAAGATGAAAATATTGCCTATATTATGAAACTACTATGATGGTTGTGTAATTTGAGAGGCAAATTTGTAAATAAGGGGGGTAGCTTTGTCACCCAAGGTGGTAGTATTGTCCTACATAAGAAGTTTTAAAAACAAGCTGACAAAATTTGAAAATTTTAAATGAAAGTGGATAAAAATAAGTCAAAGGATGAGTAGGGGAGTAAAAGGAAAATAAGGAGTTAGAGATTTACCTATGGAGCACAAAATAATAAATGATTACATCATCATCATATTTGTATCCATAATGTCTCACTATGTAGAATTTGGGTGCATATAATACCCCATATTATTTTGGTGAAAGTTCCTCTAACTTATTATATTTCAAATACACAACCTTCCCCATATCCTCTCATATAAATTCCATCTCCACCCCATATTCATTCTCTTCCCATGTTCCCACTCCACTTCTTTCTCTCACCTCTTCACTGAACCTCAATGTATTGCTATTTTAGGGTATACAACAATTATTATTCAATTATATCTTTCTATATTTATATTTTATAAATCCTAATATATTCACATCACAGTTCCTTCAAATAGTCTTTCCTTCTTATGGGTTTATTAGATGATAAATAATTGAAATAAAAATATTGTGAAGGCTATTGATCTTGACTTTTATGCAGTATATAACATTTTATATATCCCAACACCCAAAAATAAAATAACTTCAAGATTGATAACTGAACTCCATAGGTTTAAAAAAACATATAAATTACCAAATAAATATTTAAAATGCTAAATTATATATGAATCTTGTAAACTAAAGCCTAATCAGAATACATATTGGAGAATATACCAATGAAGGGGATATTCATAATTTTTAGGTAACTACAAAAAAAATTGTCAAAAGAAAACAATTGGGAACAAACTTGAGAAAATATTAAAGAATAGATAAAAAGACTTTATACATATATAAATATGTTTTTTTTAATAAGGATAATCTTTTATAAACTTATCTTCCATAATCTGGTCCTAACAATAAAGATGTGATTGCCAACATTCATAAATTCAATAATAATGAAAGAGTGATGGATAACTGGGTGTAAGAATTCAATATTGATCATCTTAAATTCATTAATGAAATAATGAGATCTCAAAAAAATTATCAAGAAATAAAATCAACCTTGTTGAAGAAATAAAAATAATTTTCAAGGAAGCTAAAATGTTGAAGATCATAGTTAGAGATTAAAAATACATGACACATTCAAATGGAAATGTCCTCATTTCAAAATAATTTTTTAAATAATTCAAATGATAATATGTATTTTTTTAGTTCAAAGCATGTAATGGATACTAAATGTTCTTTTAGGATTAAAAAAATACATAAAATTATATATCAAAATTTATGATGAATGCATAACTAAGATCCATGTAGATATTTAGTCTATTAGTTGTGAAATAATGAAAAATGGAGATGTAAAACCATTTTTTAGATGAAATAAAATACCAATATTTTAAAATTTAAAAAAAAAAAAAAAACTATTAATTTTAGATAAATTCAATATAGAGGTGATGACAAAATTGATAGATATCTATAGTGCCCTCACCGAATGCGACATAAGTATTACCAATTTCTTTAAGAGGAATGAAGAGATATATAAGATAATCATTTCTTGAATAGATATATTATCAAACATTATCCATCCAAAACAATAATAAATTGGTAAATTAATCAAAATATTCAAATCCTTCATATTTAAGTCATGAATAACAAGTAAAAATGGTCTTTGTAGAACAACCACTTCTTCAGACAAACCTAATACTTCTCCTCTATCTTATTTATTCTCTCCCTTATTATTATATTTATTAATTGTATTTTATAAAGTGATATTAATTTTTAATTTTTAGATATGTGTATTTTCACTTTATGAAATGTTTATTTTACTCTTTTTTTGGTTTTACAACCATGATAACAACGTTGTTACCTTCAAATAATTATTAACTATGGATAGCTAGATAGACTCGTTATAAGTCCTACTATGAGATTATACACAGATAAATATATGATATGATTATATAAAAAATAGTTAGAATAGTTAAAATCTCTTTGGATCTAAATTTTTCACAAATTAAATCATTTTTCCAATTACACAAATTGATTTTATTTAATCAAAATTATTCATGCATTCATAAAACTAGAGAAAAAATAAAGGGTATTGAACTTTCATGAAAATTTTGTATCTTTATATGATTATGTTATATTGTTTATAGAGGTTAAAATAAAAATTATAAATAGGAACAAAGGCATATTACATAATAAATTTATGAAGTTTCATGCATTTTCAAAGTAGACAAGAACTATTACTACTTCCATGCATGCCAAAATGATCCAAATAATGTTCAAGGTTGAATGATAGTATGTGAAATAAATTTTTTTTCACCAACACACCCCCATGTATAATTCAAATAGGGACCCATTGTTATAATAAATATATGCTATGAATTGCTTTAGTATCTTAGCTATTCTTTTTATTTTATCTAAGGTATCTTGTCAATAAATAGGGCTAGTTTACAAGTTGTTATCGTTCTTCACATTCATCAGAGTACGTAGTTTCACATTCTTAATATTTATCTCACATTTTTCACTATTTGAGTTTGTTTCACTCTTCATTCCTTTTGTGGTCAAAATTTTCATGGTCTTTGTAATCAAAGGTTTTACACTTTTCATAGTCTGTAACTTTCCCAATCTATTTGGCTCTTGATTTTTTCACATTCTTTGTGTTCCTCATGGTCAAATGAATATTTGAGTTCACTATTATTTACACCAATCAAAAATTCAAAAATCTCATGGCTAATCCAATGTGGACTCCATGGTGAAGTTATTTTTTGCATGTCTTAGCTGAACCATTTATATCAATGTCACAAGTTCATGTGTCTACAAGCCAAATAAAATTAAACATTTGGTACATAGTTAGCATGTAATATTAAATGTCATATTTCCTAAAGACTTGAGCTCTAAATTTATGACAAATGGATATATCATATTAAAAATGTTGGTAATTGATAAATAAATGGTTCAAAATATGTAAAAATCCATTAAAAACCTCCAAAATAATTTTTATGCCATCCATGTGGATGGATGAAGCCATAGATATCCATTAAATGATATTTAAAGCTAAAAATTGATCAAAACAAATCATTTCAATCTTAATTTTCCAACATAAAATTGTTTTGAACTAAGAGATATATTCTTAAATCTATTATTTATTATTAAAAAGGGGTTTCTAATATAACTCAAAATTATAATTCTCTATTGGGTGCCATTAAAAGTTTTAAGAACACATAATTGAATTAAAAAAATCCATCAATAAATTTTTCTTTACCTATTATAACCCTAAGCTCTTCACATATGTATGCATATAAAATTAACTCATTCCTCTACCATTACTAATCTTTCAACTATTCATCACTAATTTTTGATATTAACCATTAGTTAACATCATCCTAACATTTCCTCTAGGTTTCCTACATCTCACCAATATTACAACACCATTCCTCTTAATCAATTTTATTATTAACACTTTATTTAATCATAATCACCACTTACATAATATATCTAGAATTTTAAATTCCTACTCACCTACCACCAACTACATCCACTATGTCTCCTACAAATCTTCTTCTAGTCACCATCCAATCTTCATTAATTACTTATAATGGACTTTAAAACTATCTAAGTTTCATAGAGCCCCTTGTTAATCATTCTATATAAATCTCTAGGAATTTTAAATTATTATAAAATTCCTAAACCCTTAAATTTCTTTGAACCATGGCTCATCCCTTGATACTCTCTACCAACTTATTTAAACAACCACATCCTCATGTAAATAGAAACTTGGAGATTAATGAAATATTGTTTCCACTTTGTCTATTTTGTACCATCATTTATCACCATCGATGCCACTATATTGAGCTCTTGTCAAAGGTAATACAACATATCAAATGACTATCATGTTCATCCATTTACATTTGGGATCATCTACTACTTGTTAAGGAAGGTAAATTAAAATTAAAATTGAAGTATATTTATTATATTTCATTGTGTATTTTGCATTTAAATAATTCCTTTAACCATCATAAGGTGTTATTTAGATTAGGGATTTTAGATTTTATTCTTGTTATCACTCTAAATTGACCCTTGAGGAGGTTATTTAGGCCTTCCTAATTTAGATGATAGCATGGAGACACCTATATATTGTGGGTGGCCTAATTAATAAGGTTAATCTATATATAGGTTTATCTCCTTTGATTCTATCACCTAAAATTAAATAAACATATAGCTTACAAGGGAAAGGGAAAGAAAGTAAACAAAACAAGGAGGTGATGCACCAAATTTATGACCTATACCATACATCTGTAAGTGCATAATGAACTATAAGACTAAACCATCATGCACTAATCCTAAACTAAACCTATTACATTAATGTTTTATAGATAAGTAAGGTTTTGGATGACTAGGAGGGAAGAGTCTTACCACTTCTAATCTACACTTAACCTGATGACACTAAATACAAATTGTAAGAAGGATATCAAGCTGCATGGAGGTAAGGGAGTGAGACACAAGCCATAGAAAATTAAATTATCATAAAACTAGATCAATCACCCATAATTTACACTAAACACAACTATAGGATGAGGTAAAAAATATTATTATATTCATTCATATTATTACAAAAGGATCAAGGCTTCACCATACTCAATTGGAAGGATTCATAAAATCCCATACAAGGTATTATATATAGAATAAAAATGAGAGAAAAGAGAGATAATGGAGGGTCAAGGACCAATGATAGTTAAAAAACTATCATGGATCAGTTACAAGTTCTAAGACAAGATATATGTCATTTTTAACAATATATTCAACATATTTAGCTTGGTAAAATGATGATCTTCAAGGTGGCATAAGAGTTCTTGACTATCTTAGATTATTCATCATTCTCTCTCCATATCTTGAAACTACCACCTCTTGCTGTGTAAGTCTAATTATAGCTAATCACTCTTGAATTATTTAAACCTTACCTACTTAGGAATTTGACCATGATAGGGAAAAGGACACAGGATTTCACTTATTCATCTTGATAGGATTCATACATCACACTTGGCTTTTAGTGGCTTCTCCAACATCCATCTGGTGACTCGAAGGATGATGAGTAGCCTTAATCTTCTTAAAATTGTTCATATATATCCATAAGTTCTTCATAGGTGTTTTAGGACTCTTATAGACCTCTTCACATGATCATAAGGTCTCTTTATATGCTTATTCTCTTTACTACTCACTAAAAGTGCTTTAGGACTGCTCTTTGCCACTATATTACTTGTGGATACATTATAGTGATTCCACTAAAGCTCTAATAAAAATTTCTAAGGTTGAAAATAGGATATTAGAACTATATAAAGCTTAAAATTTCCTTATCAAGTGTTTTATAAGCTAATAAACCTTCAAACACACTAAAATTTAGCTAAAATAGGGAGTTTTAGGTCTTTTTTATGTATTTGCCCTTATATATGTTAATGTTATTACTATACATGGTGATTAAGATTATTTTAGGTATCATAAAGTTGTTTTTAAGTTATATCTATCCCATTAGAGTCACCAATACATCATGCACAATCATTAGGTCATTTTTTGGTCTCTTAGCAACTTGTAAGCACTCCATCTTAATGATCATTCATAAAGACCAAGACTTAAAACATATTACCAATTCCACAAAGTTTTATTTTATAAGGGTCTTAAATTATCCCTAGGATATTTTGTCCCATGCAATTCATCTTGGGAGTTCTCATGAAGTAAAAATGACCTTATCAGGTTTAGTAAGACTATATATGTAGGTCAAGAGAGAATTTTGAGCAAAAGGGCATAAAATGACTAGTTTTTATTTTTAAATTATTTCATGAGGTCTAAAAAATCTCCCTCTAGGTCCCCCAATACTTATCTAAGCAATTTTACTTCTTAAAAGACCTAAAACATGATAAGACCTATAATGAGGGTTTGTGAGCAGTCTTCACATTTTTACCCTAATGGTCCTATTTCGATGTCTTCCCTCTATTGATAAGGTAAAAAATAAAATTTAATGTATGATTACTAGTATTATTTATCTATCAAAATATTTATAATTAATTTTAAAGTTCTTAATTTAATCTTTTCTCCATAATTTACAAGCAGGCCTATAGATTCTCCTCAAGGCCTAACACCTTGTTAGAGCTCAAGAATGGATCCTCCTTGGATAATTATATCTCTCATAAAGTTTAAAATAAAATTGTATAATTTTTAATGGTCTATTTTAACTTATATCACTCTAAAACATAATTATTAAACTAATAAATTCACCTTTTCCTCATATTATGCATATAGGCCTATAGGTCTTCTTTTAGGCCTAAAGCTCTCTTCACCCCCAAAGGAATTCAACATAAACTAAGAGTTTTAACTTCATATCAAGGATATAAACACTTTAAAACCCTCAAAATTTTATTAACACTTCTCATAAAATTTCTTTAGCTTCACATCATAAAAAAAAAAAAAACATATTCTTCAACCTTTTGGAGGAAGACTTATAGGACTCTATTTTGAGCTCAACCTCTTTGTAGATTTATCATAAAATGGGGTTTTATTGACTTTAATATCCATTAATACTTATATGGATATTATTATATCTTATAATATGGTTTTAACATTTCTCCAATGATAAATCCAACAATTTTTACTAAGAACTCTTCACTTTAAACCTATAGACTTACATAACCTACACGAGCCTATAGACACCATTTATCTTCTCTCTATTTAAACTATAAATGTACCTAATTTGGAATTATAAGAAGATAAATTGGATTTTAAGAATTTAATTTAATTTTATAATTGATTTATAATCACTCCTACAATAACAATTTCCTCTAATAGCATCTTCTTATGGTCGTAGAATTTATCTGCAAGATACAAGAAGAATTTTGTAGGTACTCATCATGTATCTGGAGGCTATTAAAACTTGTCAGTATTGATGGATGTATTTATGACCTTGTAGAGTGTCATGAGGATATATATATATATATATATATATATATATATATATATATATATATATATATATATATATATATATATATATATATTGAGATCCTATCTTTGTATTCCCAAACACATTTGACACTTGTATATGTCTTAAACTCTTTTTCTCAAGTCTATAATATATAATTATATGGAGATTCTTGTTCATTCTTGGAATTATGTGTTTGAAATATATGTTTTATAAAGACATGAAAGGTTTTATTAGGTTTAAAAAACTATATTTAATTGTTTCCAAACATATTCAAATTGGAAAAATCTCAACAACCTATAATAATCTTGATTGTCATACCAAATCAATCAAAGTGAGTCTCTTTCAATCCAATACAAGCATGCATTTGATTTTATTTAACTTAGCATCATATTGAAAGGAATCAATAAAAACTCTAAGATAATTAAATTCATCAAACTACATTTATCAATTTTGAGACACCATTTCAAGAATAAAACTAAACCCATAGGGTTTTGCAAGGGTTTTTGAAAATTTATTTTGTTAGCTATTGTTCATAAAGCATGGATTCTCAAACCTAAAAAGTATACATGTAAAATCAAGGGAATAAGGGCATACATCAACCCCTAGGATAATTTTATCCAACTCTTATTTATTTTAATGAAACAAGCACCATAAACAAACCTTTAACTAGTTACCAAGAACTCGGTGAAGTGTTTGATGCATTATCAAACTTGATCTAACTTTTTAAAGCTCAACAAATAATGGTTTGGCCTAGGTGAAGCTTAAAACATGTAACTTGATCCTTTAATATTATTGAAACACATTCATTCCTCTTTAATGGCTCATGACATATGTTTGTAATAGCTTTATAGGTCGTAATTACTCTTTCTGACCTAAAGCTATCATCTATGACCTATACATGACCATATTCACATTGCAACAGAATCAAAAAATTTGACAAGTGTGGGAGAGACATACTTTATTGGGTCATTTTATGATCCAAATTTGTGATTTGTTTATTTAATTAATTTACTTATTAGGTTAGTTTTTTGGGTTAGTTGAAACCCATTAGTTATTTTTATATAACCAGCTTCATAAGATTTTTAAAGATTACCTATGTATAAAAAATGCATTGAATATATTTTTGTGTTATTCATATAATACCTATAGCTATTAGTAGTATCAGAGCCATGACAATAAATTCTTGAAAGATGATATAATAAAATTAAAAATCTTAGTTTCAGTTCTAGAAAATTGAAAACATAAAGGAGAGAAATAATTATGAAGTTGTATGACCTTTTTTTTTGATATTGTATGTTTTAAATATGGACTGTCTTATTTCCATTATTTTTTTACTTTATTCCAACTCCAAATGTTTTATCAAACCTGGTGAATAACAAATAATTTTTGTAAACTATTATCAAGCTTGGTGATTTGAAGAAGAGTAAAATCATTTGAAGACTCTGGACATTGGGAAATAAGGCTACATTTTCATACTAAAATAGATCAATCTAATATCAAATTCAACATGACCACATTGCCAACATGAATTTATTTAAGAACCTAAAACTTTGGCCAATATATTTATTGAGGTTTACAATAGATAATTGTGGTTGTGTGTTTTTTGTGATAATGAAATTTAATGATTTGCTTATCATAGTAGACTAGCACAATGGGCCACAATGCAATATTGGTATGGTGCCAAAGCTATCCTAATTAACATAAAAATGGCATAATAAAGCTTATAAATTAGCTTTTCTTAATTTCCTTTGCTTTGCATTGATCCCTCCTCAAAATTGACTAATAATTTATCTTCCACATGCATATAAATTCATGAAGGGTGGCAAATTTGAGAAAAATGATGAAGTTTACAATGTGATTTATGAGAAAGAGACACGATTAAAGAAGAAGATTGACTTAGATAAAGAAAATAAAGATTGCATATCAGGTGAAATGGCTCAAGAATCTAATGATCTCCATGCACTTTTTTGAGTTTGATATTATTCACCTAACAAATTCAAAACCCATTTGGGAATATATATTTTGGTCAAATTTAATTTTTTGACCCTATTTGATTTTGCTAACAAAACAATGAAAGGACAAATTATGCAATGAGAATATTTCTATTTTGGAGGTATAAGGGTGTAACAAGAGATATAAGGTGTGATTGAATTCTTGAAAAATATATGAATATTTTGTATATAGAATCTATTTATGAGGGTTAAGGAAAAACCCAGAGTAACATTCATTTTTTTATTATTTTACTTATTTGTAAAGTCATGGAAAAAATTGTAATCTTGATATCTAAAAATGTTATATTGTCACATAAAAATTACAAAGAATATAGTAGGAACATGAAGAACAACCTCATTTTTAATGACTTATGAGAAATCAAAGATAAATATATCACACCACCAACTGAAGTCAAAAAATTAGTTGAGTACCATAAACATGATAAGCATGCACTTCCATTGTTAAATCATCTTGCACTAATTATCATTCATATATAAGAAATTAAAGCCATTACACGGAAACCCTAAAAAGCATTAAAATATTTTTATGCTAAACAATATACTTATAATAATACTGATCTCTTGATGCAATAACTTAATAAAAATCTTAGCATTGATGAAGATGTATCTATATATATATCTCACATGAAAATATTAAAGAAAGAATACTCCACAAATAGTGGAAAGATAGATGATGACATGTTAATTTCTATCACACTAAATTGCCTTATTTCAACATACACCAATTTTTATAAAATACTACAACTTAGTGATAAGCTTAATGGTTCCATATTTGACTCTATTTATGATTTATTGACTCAACATGAGTGACAGTTTATAAATAAGAAGAGTACACCTACTAAAGAGGATCATTATATAAAGAATAGGTCCCATAATAGAGATAATTTCCATGTACATCAATAATTTTAGAATTACTCTTTGAAACACTTTCTGAGTCATTCTCTAAGACACTCTCGACACCATTCTAGATAGTCTCCACAACATTCTCATTGACACTCTCTATGATCTTCAAAATTCAAAGATCACCATAGGCATTCTTCTCACTCCTATAGATTTTCCAATGATCATCTTATTTTTTATCTCATCATCACAAGAAACATCCCCTATGTTTCAAATGTGGTTGTATTGGACATATTACAGATGCATGTCTTTCTCTATGACCATGTTCTCCACATAAAAGGAAAGTTGAGGCAACTTATGTGTATCAGTATAGTGGTATATCTTCTAGTTAATCTAGCTGTTTTAGTTATTATATCACTTACTTTGATTAAGATATGTCTTATATGGCCAAGGTATATGGTCCTGATGGACCTAATAAATTATTTTAAGTGCTTAGTGATTAACTCATCTTATATGAGCTACTAAGCTCAAGAATATGAACTATTGTAATAACATTTTTTTGTCTTGTGTTCTTCATTTTAGTTATATTTTTGGATTTCTATACTTGATATTTATGACATGAAGTAGACATGATTGTTTGACTTTTTATTCTCATTTCACAACTTGTCACCTGTCACAAAATAGGGGAGAAGATATAACATTTGGTTGGTCTTCAATCAGTCATCAATGATAATATGAGATAACAAGGGTCACTATCTATTTTAGTGTTGAGCAAATGTCATAAGAATTTATTGGACATTGGGGAGATGTGACATACCAAGTATGGGTTGGTCATATTGACAAGATTTTGATTGAAGATCTATGAAGATCAATATAGTTGGACAATCCTTGATCATGTTCTACTATAATATAGTGCGATGATAATAGGGGACGAGTGGGCCTTGATAATGTTATTCATAATTTTATGCCATAACTCTTATGGTAAGCTTCTATATGGAGTGGCATAGGTTTTGATCAGTATCAGGATGTAGAGTTTGCATATTGTATTTTCTTCAAAATTTATTTGATGACTTAAAATTCATTGCTTTAGTATTTTTATCATGTACCCATTTGGATCAAAGGGAGTTTTTAGGTCATTTTATAATCTAAAGTTACGATTTATTTATTTAACTTTTTTTCTTATTAAGTTAGTTTATTAGGTTATTTGAAACTTGTTAGTTGGTTTTCTATAGCCAACTTCTTAAGCTTTTTGAATCTTACCTATGTACAAAAATAAAAAATATATTTACCTTGAATATATTTTTGTTTTATTCCTTTGATACCTATAACTATCATACATGACACTATATTTGACCCATAGATGCTATTACAAAGCTCAAAACATGTTTAAAATGCTTGGACAATTCAAATTGACTCACGATACTTGAGAATCATTTTAATGAATTAATTTACAAGATTTTTTATTCATGCTAAGTTCATTTGATTAACTTATATCCTATCACCCATGACAAAAGAGACTTGTACAAGAAAGAGGCTTCGGATAAGGCTTAGACTAGGCAAAACATTAATCTTAACCTCTTCAAAAACCTTAAATTCATTAAAAGTACATTAAACTCACTTAATTTTTCATATATTGATCAAGTTTCATAATAGGATGATCTATCAAGTACCCTAGGATACTAATCCTCATAATGCATTTTCATGAGACCATTGAAACACTCCAAAACCAATTATCTAGACATAATAACCTAGAAAACATCATAAGACAATTCATAGGCATAAAAAAGGCTATCAACAAAGTGAAAGGAGTCTAGATAATGAGTTTTTTGAAAAGAGTGACCAAAGGTAGCTAGTTTGGCTAACATTTTTGGTAACCTCCTTGGGTTGCATGTTTTATATGCATTTAGATTAGTATCCTTATTGCATCCATGAGGATATGGGGTCACTTTTCAAACAAAAACAGCCTAAATTGGACCTAAGAAAAGTGAAATCTTTGAGAATGATTTGAAATGACTAACTTTGCCTTCCCAAACACAAAACTCAAAAAAAATGTGAAATAACACTTAGAGGAAGGAAAGACAACCAATCTACCCTAAACTAACCTACTCTAACAACTTGAGATATCCCTAAAAAAATGCATTGATTGGTAGAGAAAAATAACCACCCTTTCTGACCAAGTTCATGTAGCTAGCAATTTTAATGGAAGATATGAGATAATAGAAGAGGGGGAACTATATGTTGATTTTGACAACCTCTTCTCATTAAAAATAAACCTTGTATGCCTCCTTAATTTTACTTGAAGCATGAGTGATTATATTTTTGTGATTAGACTGATCTTGGACATATTTAAGCTCATATTCATGTTCTGCAATGAACATGATAGGTAGCAGCTTCTCCTTGTTAGCCTCTATTTGAGCTAAGTATTGACAGGGCATAACCTAGTGATGGCATACACCTCATAAAACTTCACCTCATGACAAAATTATACCTTTTCATAAGATAATTGATCAAACTAAGTGTATTTATATTCTTATTTTTACATACTTGTATAATTAGCTTTAAGATGGAAAGATTCTTGATCCTTGAGAGGTTGAAACTAATAAAGGTTTGTATTATCTTCCAAGAGTGAACAAGTGTTTATAAATTTGGAAAAGAATTGATAACCCACCTTGAAAACCTAAAATACATCATCATCAAGTGGAATTGATTATTGGAATTATAGAGTTAAATACTCTACATTTTTTATTTTCTGAGTTTCAATTGTGCACTCTAAGTTTTGTCCCTACACACTTTGATTCGAGACATTGAAGTTTTTTGACTCAAAGCATTGGCTCGAGTTTATTTTCACCTATAATTTTGTCTGAGTATCTGAGTCACGTGGAAGTTGCCAAGTGTCATCAGCTAAGGCACATTTTATAATTTCTATAAGTTGCTCAGAATGTGCCACGTATCCCATGATAACTCAACAGAGTGCGACAAGTGTCGGCATCCATGTCTCATATTTCTTATACATTTTGAAAGCTTCTTTCAATAAGATTTTCTCAAGATCAAGCAGAAGGTGCCAAGTGGCCACTGTAGAAGGTTTCAATATGTTTTTCTAAAAATCAATGGAAGATGCCATGTATCCCTAGTCAAATAAAGTGGAAGCTGCCATGTGTCAACATCTAAAATATCTTCATTTTGTTTCATCAATAAGTAAAGACTATGGTGGGACCCAGGTTTTATTTCTAAGGTGAATGGAAGCCACCAAGTGTCACCATCTTTGTGAATTTAAAAATTAAGCCCAAATATTTCTATAATATAGCTAGAGCCCTGTGGAGACTACCACATGTTGTTTTTTGTAGGATTCTCATAAAGTAGCTAAAAGTAGTGGAAGCTGCCACATGTCATTTGTTAAAAATATGCAAAAATGACACCTATCCCCATTTTTATTTTTGAAGATATTTGAGTGAGAAGTGTTGTGGGTCCCATTCTCTGTAAATTGTTAAAGTTTGAAGAAGTGGACTGTGATAGATGTCCAAGATGGAATACTCCTAAGCAAAGATAGTAAAGAGTAGCAGTTACATGGAAAGTGTCGTGTGACTTTGGTAGGTGCCTCAAAAGCTGCCAAGTGTCATTTTGCAGTGCCTTTTGAATAATGAGAAAGTTTTCAAGTAGAGTAAGTGAAACACTCTAAGTGTCTTCACCTATTTCACAGTGGGAAGTGTCCTGTGTATCTATTTTTTAGCCAATGAACTGTAAGAAGGTAGAATGTTTTAGATCCAAGAAATATCTTTTGTTAGACACTTCCAGTTTAGTTAGAGTTTAGTTAGGCCGTTGGATTAGGAATGTGTAGGCAATCTAGAGCTAGTCTGATGCTATAAATAGGGGTGCAAAGATCACCAAATCATCAGGATCAGAAGATAGAGAGAATTTTTTGTGAGAGATTGTATCAAGAAGTTTTAAGACTTTCTTGCTATATCCAGTGATATCATTTGCCTTTGTTCTATTTTCTTGAGTTAGAAAGATTGTGTAACTGTGCATGTTTCTATGCCTTTTATGTAACTAGAAAATAAATAAGAAGACTGAGTTTTGTACCTTTGTTGATATTTTTTGTGTTATTGCAAGATCATCTAAGATGTGAGCCTTTGATCCTATCTATTTTCATCCTTTACCTTGATCATGCCTTGTTTGCTCTTTAATGTAGTAGAATCTTAAGGACAACTTCACTGTGCTTAGAATTAATGGTTGAATTAAATTTAGGTACATCACCATAGTTAGATTTTATTTCATTGAATTTGTGTTTCTATTTAATTTCTATCTCTTTCCTCATTATAAAATTGAGATAAAGAAGAGCCAACTTATTTAAAATCTAGAGGTCATTTCAGGTTACAAGTCCCACATTCCTGAAACTTCCTGTTATTGGTATTGGAAATAGTGCAATTATAAGCATCAACAATTTTTGGCATGCCTAGTGGGACACCATTTTGAAGTTTCTTTCAAGACCGTATGAACTAGAGAGCTACAAGGAGTCAAAGCTATGGACCAGTAACAAGATCTCAATCTACTGTAAATCTAGGTATTCTTTTTCCACCATTGATAACTAGTCAAAGAAGAAGAGTCAATTAGTTTATACCAATACCAAGAGTAAACATGGGAGCACCTTTACCCCCAAGAAATTATACAAATTGGAACACTGACAGTCCTTTGATTCTCCCAATACCACCAGCCACTTGGGACCCTATTCCAAAAAATGCCCTGAAGGCTCTACCCAAATTCAGTTGGAAGATTTCAAAACACCTGTAGAACATCTTTAGGATGTGTCTAATGTATATGCTATACATGTGGTCACACATCAAAATGTTTCCATAAGATTGTTAGTAGCTTCTTTTAAAGGGAAGGCTCTAGAATGGTATAGATCTTTGACTACAATATCTACATGGGATCAACTTGGAGATCTTTTCTTTGAAAGATTTGAGGAAAAATGTGATAAATCTTCTCTATTGCAATAATTTATTACTATAAAAAGGACACCACAAGAAGCAATGAATGACTTCAATTCAATATTTCAAAGGACTTGGGAAAGAATCCCTACTATAGCAAGACCATTACCAAGTATGGCTATAGTGTTTTACATTAAGGCTTTAAATTTAGATATATCAGTCATGATTTAGTCACTTGGAGGTCAAACTCTGCCAGAGGCTTATGACTATGTAGTTAGAGCTAAAAATAATTTAATAGATGCTGGAAAGTTGTCCCTAAGGCCTCCCATGCCCATGTTTCCAGAGATTACCTTACCATTGCTTTAAGAAGCCCCTAATTCCATAGCCCCACCTATGTCTATGTATAAATATCCTCAACCACCTATTAAAGAACTTGTCCCTACCCATCCATCTGAGATGGATGATATCAAGAACATCTTAAGGACATTTTCTAATGAGTTAATTAACATAAAGAGACAACCGAATCCTTACCCTAGACCCCAATATCAAGGCTATCAAGGAAATAGATTTCCATCACAACCAAACCAATAGCAGGGTCCTCAAAGGCAAAATAACCCTCAACCAACAAACCAATTAGTTGTAGTCCCTACACCCTCACAAAATGTTCCCCCTAATCCAAATAGGGAGATTGTTCAAGGGTAGAATAATTATGCAGATGGCACCAATGCCTAGTGTTTCCCTTGTAATAATGCTCATACACCTAGAGATTATCCTATGGGTAATCTACCACAAAAGGTAGTAGAGCAAAGAAGAATGGATGGATAATTTGTAATTACTTTTGATACACAAACCTACCAGTCCCTTGGTATGTAAAATTTAGTCCTAATGGCTTAGATTCAAGGGATGTCTTTACAACAACAAGAAGAATTATCCCTTGAACATGCTTTATTTTCATCGGTTGAAGATGAAGAATCATTATTCTTGAATGAAGCTTCTAATTCCAAGAAAACAGTGATGCAATTAGACTACTAGACTAGATCAAAGAGAAGAATGATGGAATAGCCTGAAGTTGCAAATAATCAAGTTATGGAGAATCCTCCATTTCAAGGTCAACAAAACAAAACTATCAGATAGGAAGTGCCTTAGCTAGTGCAAAACTAATTGATTCTTGTACAATTTCAAGAAAAAACAAGGTATCCTTATTTTCCAAGAACTCAAGCATTAGGACAAATGAATGTGGTGGAACAGTTCAAGAGGACTCCAATACAAGTATCAATATGAGACATATTAACTATTCCTAAACAAAAGACACTATTACAAGAAGCTCTACAAGGCCAAGTAGTGCCTAAACATAATGGCACCAAAGAAGGACCTACTGATAAAGAAAAGCTCAAAGACACAGTTCATCTGTAGACAACAACTCTTTTGAACAATGCACCAGAGGTAAGCAAATCCAAACCAGAGCCTTTTTATTTGATTTTGATAGTTGGAAAGAAACTATTACATAATGCAATGATAGATTCAGGTGTGAGTACTATAGTAATGCCTACGAAAATTGCAAATGCTTTAAAGATAAAGTATGAACTACTTACTAAAGGAGTTATGCAGTTAGATGGAAAATCAAGGCAAATAATAGGGATAATTAAACAACTCCCATTGCAATTATATACTTGTCCCAATATAATTGTCAATCAAGATGTAGTAGTCATAGATATACCTCCTGTATTTGGCCTATGTTTATCCAGAGACTTTACAGCCAAGATAGGAGGATATCTGTCCCTTGATTGGTCTCACCTCATCCTAAAAACCAAATATGGTTCAAAGATGAAAATACTATATGAACCACTATCAAAGGATCACATCACCAATGAACCAACCTCAAATTAGAGGCAAATCATGCTATGTTGAATAAGGAAGAGAGGGTTTTTGTTGAAGAGTTAGGTAACTAGACTGAACATGACCAAGAAGTGGAAAATAACCAGTTGTTAGCTATGATGCAGAGTGACCCATATGGAAAATATGACTCTACTAGTCTAGGCACTTATGTCATTTTTGATGAAGATCATGAAATACCAAATGTTTTAAGGGAAGAAATGACAACTACTCAAGAATCTGAAAGAGATTCTAAAATATGGACCTTAAATTTGATGGGGCTAGAAGTAAAAATGGTGTTGGAGTAGGAATTTGTCTTAATGCTCCAAATGGTGAAAAAAAATTAAGGGCTATCCATTGCCAATTTGCCTATACAAATAATGATGCTAAATATGAATCTTTACTACATGGGCTCATGTTAGCCAAGAAAAAGGGAATAAAGAATATGATGGTAAAAGGAGATTCAGAACTAGTAGTGAAACAAATTAGAGAAAAGACAATAACTAAAAATGTAAGGATGAGATCCTATAGACACAAAATTTGGGACTTAATAGAAGATTTTGAATCTCTCAATATTGAAGTAGTTTCTAGGGTTCAAAATTCTAAAGCTGATAAGATGGCACAGATTGGCTCACAGTTTGATCCAGCAACTAGCCTCTTAATTAACAATGAGACAGTAAAAGTTATAGTAAGGCCAACTATCCCAGACAATAATGAGAATTGGCAAGTATTTGAAAATGATTCTCAGGTACTCTCATTCCTACAATAATCAGAGGAGTTTATTGATCAATTGTAACCCAAAATTGAAGAGGCATATGGAGACCAAGTTATATAATTAAAGACTAATAAGCTTCCCAAAGGCTTGATCACTTTAGAAAATCTATTTGATCCAGAAGATGTAAGCCTAGAGAAGAAAAGGTTCCAAGTAAATAAAGCAGATTATTCTAAAATAGAGGTGAGTGAAGTGAGAAAATTAAAAATTAGAAATTCTGCAACTCAAGAGGAAAGGGAAAGATTAATTGACTTATGCAAAAGATATGATAGAGTCATAACTTGGAGCTATGAAGACCTTCATGGATATAATGGATACATTATTTAGTACACAATAGAACTAAATGAAGGATCTAAGCCTATTAGATAGAAATAAAGGCCAATAAATCCAAGGATCAAACCTCTAATGGTGGATGAATTGTAGAAACTTTTAGATTCTAAAATAATTTTTCTGATTAAACACTCAACATAGGTATCAAATATAGTACTAGTCAAGAAAATGAATGGTGACATAAGACTCTGTGTATATTTTAGAGACTTGAATAGAGCATCTCTGAAAGATCACTACCCCTTGCCCTCTCTGGAACAAATTTTACAGACTGTGGCTGGATTAGAGATATTTTCCTTGCTAGATGGTTTCTCTGGATACAATCAAATTTGGTTGGCTAATGAAGGCCAACATAAGACTACCTTTACTACCAAATGGGGAACATTTGCATATGCTAAGATGCCATTTGGCCTATCAAATACTGGAGCAAATTTTCAAAGAGCTATGGATGTAGTATTTGGGGAACTTATAAATAAAATCATCCTGATTTATCTTGATGATCTCACTAATTTTTCCAAAAATGTTGTTGATCATTTTGATCATCTAGAATCTATTTTTAAGAAATGCCAAGAATTTAGAATATCCTTGAATCCCAAGAAATGTATCTTTGCAGTACCTCAAGGCAAATTATTAGGACATATAGTATCTAAAGAAGGAGTATCCATAGATCTAGAGAGAGTTGCAGTTATATTGAACTTGCCCCTTCTAGTAAATAAGAAAGTAGTTCAGTCTTTTGTGGGGAAGATTAATTTTGTCAGTCAGTTCATATCTAAATTTGTAGGCTTAGTAAGACCAGTGACACTCCTGTTGAAGAAAGACCTAATTTTCAAGTGGACTATAGAAGGAAGGCAAGCCTTTGAAGAGGTCAAGAAAGCTATCTCAATAGCTCCAATACTTAGAAACCCATAATTTTCTAAGCCTTTTGTAATGTATGTCTATGGAGGAGAACTCAGTATTATTGTTGTCTTAACACAAATAGATGATAGACAGGAGGGAAAGCACCTAATAGCCTTTTTCTCAAGGACTCTTAGGGAGTATGAAACTAGATATAATTTTGTGGAGAAACAAGCATATGCTGTGGTAAAAGCCCTTAATAAATTTAGGTATACGGTATCAAGAAGTAAGATTCTGATACTCGTGGCTCACCCAAGTGTCAAGGAATACATTATGGAGGGTGAAATTACTAAAAAAATCAAACTAGATAACAAAGATCCTTGAAAATGATGTAGATTTCAAACCCACCAAGTTAGTCAGAGGTAGGGGATTCTGCCAATACATGACTCAAGAGCTTGAAAAGATGATACCTGAAGAAATAGATTTAGAAACAAAAAAGGAAACTGTATTGAGGATACAAGAGGTTGATCAAAACTCCTGGGTCACAAACATGATTCATTTTATGAAATATGGGATTTACCCAAGAGATCTCCCTCAGAATAAAATGAGATACTAAAGGATGTAAGGGGTCCATTATGTTTTAATTGAACAAGTTATTTTCAGAAGAAATACTAATGGCAAACTCTTAAGATGCATATAAAAGGATGAGGCTAAGAAAATATTACATGAAATGCATCGTGGAGTCTTAGGTGGACATTTTTTTGCAAGAACCATAGCTATAAAAATAAGTGAAGCAAGTAATTTTTGGACCACTTTATTTAAAAATTATTATCAATTGGTAAAGAAGTGCCAATCTTGTCAATATTATGTGGAGATGAGAAGGAATGCAACAATGCCCCTTAGTCCTATAATTGTTGATGAACCTTTTTCTCAATGGGGTATTGAATTTATTGGAATGATAAATCTAGTGTCTAGCATGGGTCACAAATGGATTCTAACTACCATAGATTATTTCACCAGATGGACTAAGGTAGTGTCACTCAAAGAAGCAACAAAAAATGTGATCCTAGACTTTTTAGGGAGTATCACTACTCACTGTGGGGCTCCTCATACTATAACTTCAGATAATGCTAAAGCATTTTTAGGATCTAAAATATCTTACTTTGCACTGAAGCATGGAATATATATGAAAACTTCCTCTAATTATTACCCTTAAGGTAATGGTTTGGTAGAATCAACCAATAAGAACCCGATTAGACTCATCAAGAGAATAGGGGCTGATCATCACAAAGAGTGGCATAAAGTGCTTAATATAACACTATGGGCTAATAAAATTACACCTAAGTAGGTGATGAAAATGTCCCCATATGAATTGGTCTATGGTAAGCCTACTATAATACCCCTAAGCTTGGAGATTCCTACTCTATAGCTGATAAAACAAATTGAAATTAAGGAAAATAGCCCCATGCAGGTCAAACTTGCTAAACTTTTAGAAGTTTAAGAAAAGAGGGATGCAAAACATGATTCATTAATAAAGAATCAAAAAATAATTAAATATTTCTTTGATAAAAGGATTTCAAATCTCCATTTCGAAGTAGGCTCAATTGTTTTGAAATGGGATGCAAGAGCTGGCAAGCTAGGTCAACACACTAAATTTGAGGCATTATGGACTGGCCCCTATAAAATCCATGCATGTAAATAGAAAAATGTATTTGAGCTAGAAATAATGGAAGGTGAACTTGAAGAGATTCTTGTGAATGGGATCTTCTTGAAACATTTTAATTAAGCTATGTCTCTAATGTATTATCATTAGATAGTTTCCCTTTCCTAGTTGTTTTGTTTTCCCATTTTTCTTTCCTGATCTTTCTTTTAAATAAGTGTTCTTTGAACACGTAGCCATAACTCAGAGCCTTTTTCAAAAATTTCAAAACTCTTAACACATTAAATATCTCCCAAATCCTTAAATTCCCTAAGGTACCTTGCGCAACCACTTTCATGATGTGTCTAACTCGCTATCCCATGAAGATTTAGTAAGATGTGCTAATAGTTATCTAGTTTTAATGTCATTTTAAGACTTGATGGGCCAAAAAATATCCCATAAAAAGAGTTAAAGCTTAACAATGTCTCAAACATTCCTATGTCTGCTAGAAAACCCCTGCTACTTGCATTTTCAGCTCATAGCAAACCTGCTTAAGTGAAAGTGCCTTCCCTATTGCAAAAGATTCATAACTATTACCACAGTTCACTATTTTCAAGAATAGATATAGATATGGAGGGAACACAGTCTTCACAACAAGGGTTAGGGATTTATGAATCCATTGACAAGTTTCTTACAAGCAAATCATATGCTTTGGCCCCAGCACAACCCTTAAAGACCTACCCATGGACTAGAGTCCCTGAAGTTGGTCATGCAAACGACCCAGTAAAGGTGAAATATTTTGCAAACAAAATCATGGACCTAATTATTCAAATAACTAGTAGAAAAACTATTAGAGAAGGGGCACATCAATGGTGTATTCAGAGGGCCAAGGTTAGACAATATGAAACATTCGTAATGAGGATATGGAATTCATAGTTGGCACAATCCATTGTCCCAAGTGTGCATCCATACCCTAACTTGGTTGAAATATGTGCCAAATTGCTCATGCACCTTTAAATACCATAAAATAGGGTCCATTCATAGTGAAAATTACACCAAAATATATCAAAGACACATTGGCCATGTACCATGACAAGACAACCATGTTTCCTAGCATTGCCAAGATGCAAAAAATGTGGGAAAATGTCAATACTCAATTGAGGCTTCTAAAATCAGAATTGCAATTAGGCAATGATGATACCACTATGTTGATATTGCCTATAGCAAGAGCACACTTTGCACAAGCCAGTCAAGATGCACTTTCCATGATTTCTTTCATTTTTTAAATGAAAGATGATATAACCATCTATGAAGAACAAATGGCTATCCTCTTCAGATTGAAAACTGTTGACAAGACTCAGGAGTATCAACTTGATTTCTCTAAGTAGATTGCATATTCAATGGTTGAAAAACTCACCTAGTTTAAATCTAAAGGGATTTTCAATTATTCTTCTTATCTATTTCACCTAATGTTGTATCAAAACTCTAGCCTCTTTTCCCAACACATGCATCTAAATATGTATGACCCAAGCTTAGGTCTACATAGGACCATTCCTATGTCTGCATGGACACATATCTTGTCCAAAACTAGTGACCTATATGAATTTTGAGAACTTTTTGTTTCCCCTATTTTTTGTCATCTGAGTCTAGAGCCGGTTGTAAATAGATTGAATCCAAGTGTCTCAGGCCTTATGACCAATTGCACTATTCCTTGTGATTACTTTTTTGGATCCCATCATACTATTATTAGAGTCCATGGTTTTAGTGGAGAACCAATGTTGATACCTAATATTTTGACTTTAGGTTAGCATTCTTAGAAGTCACCAGGCAGGTGTATGTGGTAGATAATGTATATGGCACTGGGAAGAAAAAGAAGAAAATGTATGATGTTCCATGGGTGACAAACAACATGGCCCTAGAGGTTAGAGATGTTGAGATCATGTTTTTGAGAAAGTTATCCTTCTTGGGTTTCTCTCTAATTGAAGATAAATGTGTATATGACCCAAATGGTTTCATAAATTCATGGGTCAAGAATAATAAGGTTGCTGCTGGAATTGCACATGAAGGCCGTCCCTTTTGGGAAAACAGAAGAAATCCTAGGGAAGATATTCCTAATTTTTATGTTGAATTGATGGATTTTCCCCTTCAAGAAATAGACCATGGGAAAAATTTTATGTTAATCAAAGGGATTTTGATCCTAAAATCAAAATGACTTCTGGTTTAAGAAGAGCATTAAATAATAAAGATTGGAACACTGAGAAAATAGAAGCCTATTGAAAATATAGGCAAGAGATTTATGAGACAACTCACTCTTTTGGAAATGTGGATTCAAATGAGAAATGGGAGGAAATCTAGGATTAATGTCATCTATCCCCTATCTCTAGCCCTAATACAAGCAATTTGTAGACATAGGGTGGAAAGCCCGAAGCCAGAGCAGAATCTAGTCAAACATCACAGACCCCAGGGCAAACCTCTGATGTAGTCACTGTAATTGTTTGGAGCCAATATCTCAATACCATTGAAAAACAAAAGAGTGTGGTATCTTCACCACCAAAATCTTCTCCATCAGCATCAGTCCTTGGGGTTCCTAGTTTTACACAAGCACCACTAGTAGTAGTGGTAAATATTGAAGAGAAGGGAGCACAACTAGAAGAAGAAACATAAGAGGCTGAGGTTTCAACTTGATTCAGAGGAGAGGGTAGAACCCTCACAACACTCATCATAGAGTACTTTGGTTGTTCCTTAAGTAATTATTATTTCTCCTTCTTCTCAATCTCTTTCTTCTTCTATAGGGGTGATGATTCCATCTTGCCAAATAATATCCCCTACTACCTCTGCTATGTCCATTTATCATTTTACCCCTTCTATCCATACTCAGGCCATATCATTACCTCATTTTCCCCCCTCTATCCCAAAGAAAGTACCTCCTCATATTTCCCCTCACCAACATTTGGCTATTCCATATGGCTTGCCACAAGGTTATCCTTTTGTGGATGGGTACATTGCCTCTCCTTCTACCTTCCAAACTCAAGCAGATGCTACTAGGAAGGCAAGGGAGGCCCAAATGGAGAAAATGAGGATAAAAGATAATAAATCCATAGCTACACCACATTTTAGGTCACAATTTGACACAATCCAATAGCAACTAACGGTGACCCATTTGTCACCAAATATAGTCAAGCCAAATGAGCAGATGTAGCCCAAAGATTACAAAATAAATATAGTGGCTATAGACATGTCCCTTTTCAGACCATAAGATAGGGTTGAGCTGATAAATGAATACAATTTTGTAATAGCTAAAGATTATTTGAAAATATCAAAGAAGCTACAGAAGATGGAGGCTGATCTAGCCCAAGAGAAGGTAAATTGTAGTAGTTTGACTACAAAAATCAATACCAAGAATAACAAAATAGAGAGTCTAAACAAACAATTGAAAGATATTGTTTCTGTTCAGACTCACCAAGATATTCAGGCCCAAAATAATTCTTTGAAAGTAGGGATAATGTAGGTGAAAGATGCAGTGACAACTTTAAGGCAAGAAAAGGTAGCATTTCAGGAAAAATGTGAGGAAAGCCTGCTACAGGTTACTCAACTTCAACAGAAGCTGCTGAATGAGTAGAATAATACCACTGCTATACAGGCCCAAATTCAAATAGAGTGAAAAATGATATAAAAATTGACACTTGAGTTGGCTAATAGGCCAAAGAATGCAGGGGTTTTGAATCTGGTTAAGGAGCTTCATGAATCAATATGGAAAAGAATCTCTGAGGAGATTATTCAGGTCAAACCTTCTTTAACCTTTCTGCTAAAAGCACAAAAATTATGTGAAAAGGTGGAGACTTTAGTTAAAGACACTCTATCTACTATTTTTGGGAGAGTGTTTAACTCTCAAATGCTGCTATAAAAGCTATATGATGCAATTGATGGAATGTTGTTAGCAGCAGGGATTAGTGATAGAATGATCACTGCTAAAAGAGTGAATGAAGTTCTCAATTGCAACTCTACAACAATCAATTGCAGAGGGATTCTAGATGTGGTGAAGGAAGGAATCAAAGACATGAAACAACACATTGAAGATCTAGTGCAATTGGGTATTCCTTCCCCTTTTCCTGATAGCAACACTATGTTGATGATTGATGAGATTAAACCTTTGTTGTTAGCCAGGCAAAATGATTAGACAGTCTTTTAAGGTTTAAGAGATGATCCATCAGTGCCTAAAGTAGAATCTATTTTGACTTCCTTTTCCTAGCTTCAATTTAAATTGAAGGCTACAGTTCATATTTTGCAATAAATTTCACATAAGGATATCATCAATCTTGATTTAGCCTTCCATGAATTGCAAAATAAGTAGGGATTATCTGACGATGAGTGGTCTACTTATTAGACAGCTTTACTGAAGTTGTGATTTTTGTCACATTTGATCATGTGAGAGATTGTGGATTTTTCTTTTTGAGTAGGCTCAAAATTCCTTGGGGTCACCAAGAACTGTAGAGTTAAAAACTCTACATTTTTCATTTTTGAGTTTGAGTTGTGCACTCCAAGTTTTGTCCCTGTGCACTTTGGTTCAAGATAGTGAAGTTTTTTGACTCAGAGCATGGGCTCAAGTTTATTTTCACCTAAAATTTTGTCTAAGTATCTGAGTCACATGAAAGTTTCCAAGTGTCATTGGTCGAGGCACATTTCATAATTTCTATAAGTTGCTCAGAACGTGGCATGTATCCCATGGTAACTCAGCAGAGCGTGACAAGTGTCGGCATCTGTGTCTCATGTTTCTTATACGTTTCAAAAGCTTCTTTCAATAAGCTTTTCTTAAGGTCAAGAGGAAGGTACCAAGTGGCCACTATGGAAGGTTTTAATATGTTTTTTCTAAAAAGCAATGGAAGATGCCACGTATCCCTAGTCAAAGAAAGTGAAAGTTGCCACATGTCAACATCTAAAATATCTTCATTTTATTTCATCGATAAGTAAGATTGTGGTGGGACCTAGGTTTTGTTTTTGAGGTGAGCAAAAGCTACCAAGTGTCACCATCTATGTGAATTTAAAAATTAAGCCTGAATGTTTCTATAATATAGCCAAAGCCTTGTGGAGACTACCATGTGTCACGTTTTGCAAGATTCTCAGAAAGTAGCTAAAAGTAGCAGAAGCTGCCACATGTCATTTGTTAAAAATACATGGAAAATGACACCTGTCCCCATTTTTCTTTTTGAAGCTATTTGAGTGATAAGTGTTTTGGGTCCCATTCTCCATAAATTGTTAAAGTTCAAAGAAGTGGATTGTGACAAATGTCTAAGATGGAATACCCCTGAGCAAAGACACAGTAAAGAGTAATAGTTATGTGGAGAGTGTTGTGTGTCTTCGGTAGGTGCCTCTGAAGCTACCAAGTGTCATTTTCCAATGCCTTTTGAATAATGAGAATTTTTTCAAGTAGAGTAAATGAAACACTCCAAGTGTCTTTAGCTATTTCACAGTGGGAAGTGTCCTGTGTATCTATTTTTCAGCTAATGAACTTCAAGAAGGCAGAATGTTTTAGATCTAAAAATATCTTTTGTTAGACACTTCCAGTTCAGTTAGAGTTTAGTTAGCCCCTTGGATTGGGAATGTGTAGTCAATCTAGAGCTAGTTCGATGCTATAAATAGGGGTGCAGAGATCACTAGATCATCAGGATCAAAAGATAGAGAGAATTTTTTGTGAGAGATTGTATCAAGAAGTTTTAAGACTTTCTTACTGTAGCCAGTGATGTCATTTGCCTTTGTTCTATTTTATTGAGTTAGAAAGTTTGTGTAATTGTACATGTTTCTGTGCCTTTTATGTAACTAGAAAATAAATAAGAAGACTGAGTTTTGTGCCTTTGTTGATATTTTCTATGTTATTGCAAGATCGTCTATGCTGTGAGCCTTTGATCCTATCTATTTTCACCCTTTACATTGATCATGCCTTGTTTGATTTTTAATGTAATATAATCTTAAGGGTAGCTTCACTGTGCTTAGGATTAAGGGTCGAATTAAATTTAGGCACATCACCATAGTTAGATTTTCTTTCATTGCATTTGTGTTTTTGTTTAATTTATATCTCTTTCCTCATTATACAATTGAGATAAATAAGAGCTAGCTTCTTTAAAATATGGAGGTTATTTCAGGTTGCAAGTCCCACATTCCTAAAACTTTCCATTGTTAGTGTTGGAAATAGTGCAATTCTAAGCATCAATAGGAATATCAGGATTGAGGGTTTGTCCTCTCCTTGTTTATTGATTTACTTGACAAATTTGCCTTCCTTAGTCTTGATCAAAGCATAGTCCCCTTGTAGAAGATTGAAACCTAAGTCGAGGGCTTCAAACAAGTATTCAAAATGTATTTCATTTATTTTTAGCTCCATAAGGTTTTTTTTATCATGATCTTGAGTAAATTTCCCCATCTTGGTAGCCATTATATCAATGTCTTCATTAGGAGATACAGACCAATAAAAACTCTCAAACTCATTACAAATATTAAAGTATTATTACCATAAATGATCAAAATTTTATTTTTTCATTAGCGGCCATTACATTTGATTTATAACCTTCACTTTTCCCACCTTTGAGAGTGTCCTATTCATGTTCATTTTTAGGCTCCAAAAATATTGGGAGCATGACTTCTTATTAAACAACATTTAAAAATCCACTAGATGCAACTGAAGCAACTTACTTAAAGCACTCACCAAGAACATGCAAAAAAGACACATTTACCTTTGTTTTATGAATAAGGCTACCAATGGTTATTTATTCGTCATACTCACTTGAGGAGTCTTCTTATTGATCTACAAACTCTTCATCTACCCTCTATAGAATAGGTTATTCTTTAGGGATGGGTTGCTCATGCTCATGAGTAAGCTTTGGGATTGGATGGGCACTCTTAAAGCTTGGGATTTTGAGATAAATAGGCTTATCTAAGGGGTCTTGAAGAGGGGAAAAGGAAAAAAATTAAAATATTCCTCATTCTTTTCCTTCCATTCAATAACAAATCTCTCAAATTTTGATGTGCTTTGGTCCTCAACCTCCTCAACAAGGACTTCTTCATTCTTTTCTTGGATGCATACTTGGATTTAATTCCATGATGGAGAGGTTGGAGGTTGTTATTTAGCTTTAATTTATAAATCTAAGCATTGTTCATTGCCTTTATCCCATGACTCCACCACTTGATTCCATCTTGTAATTTTGAAGGACTTTTTTGTGAGATCTTGGGAAGGGGAACAGTGTTTTATAATAAAGCTTCATTATTTTTTATCCAAGTAGTAACCAACCTCTCAAACTTTTATTTACCTTGGTATTCATGGATAACTAATAATTAAAGGGTGGGTGAAGGACTTGGTAAACTTGGAAACTCTCTAGGTTTGACCACTTGAGGAAGAATGGGTGGAATTTGCATAGAAAAAAACTTTTAATGATGGCATATTACAAGTTGGAGCAAGTTTGGAACACAATAAGGTTGATTTGGGGTAGGAGAAAGCACACGAGACTAATGATATTGAGTTTTATACCTCTCATGGACCACTAACCTATCTTCCATAGATTAAATTAAGCCACATATATATAACATGTCATTGGATAATCCTTGTTGATTTTCCATCTCAAAAAGTTCCCACTCACCCTTAACCAACCGTAATGAGTCCCTCATATTTTAAATGAGATGGATAGGGATAAATAGACCAAAATATTCCTATCTATAAATCTCTCTAATTTTTCTTTCACAACCTAATAGGATTTGTTTGAGTCTATTGAGACCAACACCCCTATCTTTCTTTTTTGAAATGAGGACCCCTATATTTGTTTCCAAAAAGTATATATTCTAGATTAAATGTGAAGAGCTATCTTATCTTAGATTTTGAAGGAAAATCAATTTTAAAATGGGAACATGTTTTTTGATGTATTTGATCATGTTTATGTTTCATGGTTTAAAATTACTAATAATTGTCTTCAAGGTGATTAGTTGCAGGTTCCATGGAAGAAGCTATGACTCCTAAGGAACAAACCCTAAAGGGGGTTTGAATTTGAATATTCATGGAAAATACCAGCAAGAGATTTTATTTCCTTTTGATTAAATATTACTAAGTCTAACATTATACTAAGCTTCAATTCTAATTTTTTATTTAAAACATGACTAAATATAAATATAAAACCTTAGGCTAAACTTTATACATGATTGAGTATTAATTTAAATCTTATGCTCTTTATAGATCTAATGGTAATCACTTATTCACTAGATTTGACTCAATAGTGTGACAAGCCTAAAGTCTTTTAAAAATGACATATAGTTAATGATTTGGGCCTAGTTACTATCTAATGGTGATCATTTGCTCATAGTATTTGATTCAATGGTGTGAATTAAATTTGACACCTAAAATATTTGTTAACTATTTGGGACATGATTTGATGGTTCACATTGCCTCAGAGGTTCGAATCTAATGGTGTACATTGACCTAGAAGCTTTAAGATCTCTTGAAGGATTTATGCATGGCACTTGTTCATTAGACCAAAATATTTATTATCTTAAAATTGATAGGTTCACTCCCATCATTTGATGTCTGTGAGGATGTATTTGATATGATCAAACCCATCAAAATTAGCATGAGATATAAAGATTCTATTGTCTTAAATTTGACAAGTTTACCCCCATCATTTGACGTCTATGAGGATGTATTTGATGGGACCAAATCCATCAAATTTAAACTAAATAATATCAAAAGCCTTAAGATCTCATGAAGGCTTTATGTGTGGCACTCATTCATTAGACCGAAAAATTCTATTATCTTAAATTTGATAGGTTTGCTCCTATCATTTGATGTCTATGAGGATGTATTTGATGTGACCAAACCCATAAATTTAACCTAGAAAATCCCTGAAGCCTTGGGAATTCTTGAGGGATTTGCATGTGGAATTCATTTATTAGATCAATAAATTTTACTATCTTAAATTTGATAGGTTTTCTCCTATCATTTTATGTTTATGAGGATGTATTTGAAGTGATTGAACCCATCAAAATTAACTTAGATAGTTTTTTAAAGACTAATCAAAGGGGGTATTTCTAATTTTTTTTAATAAATTCCTATATTTTTATGAAGATGAGATTAGTATGTAAAGATCTTAGCCTAAGTAATTTTATGTATTTTAAACATAAAATTTTGAATGACATTTTAAAACTTAAGATTTATATGATCATGTAACTGATTAAAAAGTAAGAATCTTTTAGGATCTAATGGTGATCACTTATTTGTTTTATTTGATCCAATGGTGCATCAAGCCTGAAGCCTTTTAAAAAATCATGTAGTTAATGATCTGGTCCTAGCTAAGATCCAATGGTGATCACTTTCTCATTATATTTTATCCAACAGTGTGAGGAAGTTGAGGACTTTTCAAAGGCCTCATGAGCTTGACACATGATACAATTAATAAGCTCAAAGATCAAGAAGAAATGAAATGTAAGCACCTAGATTTATCTTTTCAAAGAAACACAAATAGGAATTGTGAAAACCAACGGTCACACTTCAAATGAAATTTATGAAATTTTCCATGAAAGGCATGAAACCCTACCACATAAGCTCCACGTAATCATGGAGGATCAAAATGAAAGATATCTCATGATTTAAAACACATAAGACATGATAGTAAGGTTATATCATAACTAAGGCATGTATGATATTAAAGTTGGATGTTTTAGTCATTAAAGCTAAAAACTATGAACCCTCTCTAAAAAAGGTTAGAGTCAGTTAAGTTGATTATGTGACATTTGAGATAATTGTGAACTAAATCTAGAGCAAGTGTTTAGTAATAACTTTGATAGCTTTGAAACTACAATATAGTGTTATCAATGGCATTAGGTAGGCAATAGATAAAGATTGAAGTAGAACTTTATCTAACTTTAGATAGTGAAGGATCTTTAGAGACATAGAATTGGATTTAACAGCCTTGAATGTGCATAGAATCATAAATTGGTCTAAATTCTTCTTTTTTATATAGGAGTTACAACTAATTTCCCAAGAAGAAAAGAGGAATTCTTCATTCTTCCAAAGATACAAGGATATAATATCAATTCAAATGGTAGGCCTTCATCATGCAACTACTAAACTAGAGGTAATACATTGCATTAATCTTCTTGTTCCTATTTTCATTGACTATCGAATAAATGGAGAATTAATTATTCATGAAGGAAATCTCAGCAATGTTTCATTCATAGCTCCTATGGCCTTTGAGACTTAATATAAGCTCCCTTTGCCTCATGTCTATCTCCCTTGAGAGAATGGACAAATTCCCAAAACTTGGATGCAGTCCTCTCACCTTGTTAATCCAAGGTTCCCATGTTTTTAGGACCTCAAATGGTGAGATTCCTATTGACCAATTTAGGGAAGGTGTTAAGGTATCTATGAATTTATTTAAAAAAGCCTTTGGTACCTCTTATACTACTTATTTAATTAAGGTTTGGGTATCCTATGTCCATTTCATGTTGGAGCAAAATTTAACCCCTCCTTTTAGAGACTTAATAAGTTTCTTCTCAGACAAACGATTTAAAACAATCAAGAGAAATAATTTCAAACAATTATTTATGATGTCTTACCTCTTGGATGCACTCCTATCCTCTATTAATTTCTATATAATTTAAAATTGGTCCCTTAATGGTAAATCTAACATTTCCCATCATTACTACAAATTACATATTTTCAAATATAGGAATCACATTTAGTTCATATGTGATGGTATCTTCCCAATCATTTTTGAGGTAATCACTGGTGTCCATATTCCCAAGCTTCATCCTCTAATCAAAAGACAATTAGAGACCATGGGGGATGTGTGGTTCTATCTATATTATATTGTAATAAGGATAGAGGGAATCATGATCCAACCATATAGATTGCCTATTTATGTTCCCAATAATCTTGTAGAGTAAAAAATTACTTATCAAATCATCTAGGAATCTATTGGCACTACAAAAAGAATAAGAAAGCTCAAGTTCATCCCTTTCCACTGGACATTGGTAAAATTGTAATCAAGGATTAGAAATAACTAGAGATTATAGTGGTGCACATGAACTCTTTTGATTTACAACTAGATGATCTTAAGATGTGGGACCCCAATGATAGAGTGGTTGACCATATTAAAGATGAAAAGGTCCCAAAATCTTAATACAAATATCAACTAGGTGTGGGAGATGACATTTACACAAAGGTAAGGAGCATTGAAGAAGTCTTGTGTAGGATTAAAAACTACAACATAAATTTACAACATAGGTTGGTTAGGGATAATAAGTCTTCAAGAGAAATATGGTAGTTACATAATTTATAGTATCACTTATTGCTAGGACCAATTGAGACTACACATAAATAACCACTTATTGAGGGACAATCTTCTGAGCCTAAGTAGGGAGAATTGACAAAATCACCCCACATTGAGCAACCTAAGGATGTAAAAGAAAAAGGTAAGGATGTGATTCAAGGGTCTAGCATTAAGCATAGACTTGGTAAAGGTCCCCAAATTTAGGCATCCCCACCAAGGCCTTCTTCCCTAGTAGAGGTTATTATCATGATTACTTTAGAAACTAGAGAGATAGTAGAAAATTTCCTTATTAATATCATAACTTCTTATGGTTTGGATAAGGAACAAGACCCATCTGAAGAAGCAGGCAAGGAATTGGTTCCATTGGGTAGTGGAAAGAGATAGGTGTAATTATCCTTAGTTCCTCTGGCTCTAAGAAAGAGGCCTAGGTTAACTTTCACTCACACCACTAGTGAAATAAACCTCTTTAGTGATTAAAATCCTATTTATAGACCAACCATTCTTGATTGATTTATTTATGGGAAGTTGCAAAAAATCCCATCTCTTTCTCCTTCATTGGCTTTGAATCTAGTGGACATAGGTGTTCAGGATAATTTCAAGCCTTAGATTTAAGATATGTTCAAAAAACAAGTAGAGAAAAGTAGCCAGATTCTTCACAACAAGGAAATATAATGGGTTGGTACCCCAAGAGCCTCTGGGAGTTCAAATGTAGATATTCTTGAACAACCATAGGTGAAAAAACTTGATCCTCGGGTCTAATTTAGTCTAGATAAATAACCTCTTGAGAGAGTAGAGACCAATAAAATTAATGTCGATACTAAGGAGTTTACCTTCTAGAATGTGGAACCATTTTTAGGTTTAACTCTTGTTCCAGGGTAGGTAGTAGGGGAGCATCCTATTTTTTATGAGGATGTAGCTAGTATGGTAATAGCCTAGTCAACAATGACCTTGGTTAGAGTTCAAGGAATGAAGCAGAGGATTCTCAACTTGGAGAAAGAAAAGCAAGATTTGGAAGCTCAAATCTCCTTTCAATTTTAGAGGATGTATTAAAATCATTTAATGTATCATTGATGGATGCGTTCAAGAATTTGAAAAGCATCGAGTCTATATTGATTGCTTTGGACTATCAAGCTAAGATGACACAAGCCTTAATCACCCAATGGCATAATTCTCAAGCTCAGATGGAGGAGCTCATCAAGGTCATAAGATAAAGTAGGTATTGGACTTCAAGATTATCAAACTTAGACATTTGTACATATCCATGATTGTTTTGATAGATAAATAAGAGGATTTGATCACTTGGAGTAATGATGTTAAGGAATTCATCAAGAGAGACATAGAATTGGTAAATTGGATTGAGAAACTTATGGGGAATCTATTTGATAACCCTTCTCAAATGACTACTATAGGCCTAATTGATGAGGAAGAATTCAAGTAGAGGGTTGGTACTCACATTAAAAGCATCAAAGATAGCAAAGGTAATTCAGTTAAGGATAACTATAAGACCCTTGATACCATTATTTTTGTAGGGAAACAAATTATAGAAGCAAAATGTATCAAATAACTTGTATCTTAGGTAGATAGTGAATTTGATAAGTTAGCAAATAAAGAAGAGGATTGTCTAATGAATCCTAAAGGGGATTTTGAGCTGATAAAGGAACAATACACCAAGTTAAAATACTTCCTTATATAGGGCTAATTGAAGGGCCCACCAATGAAATTCTTAAGAAAAATTTCTTTTTATAAAGTATATGCTAGTCTGTTAGCATATACTCTTTCTTGTCACATTGACATGTGACTTTGCACGTTGTATCTTTATATTAATCTTAGTTATCCTTATTTGCATGTTGATATTTTCTAAGTTAATTGGTTAACTACCTATGTTTGTTATAATTAGGTATATGGTTACCATTTGTAAGGGAGATTTTTTAAGCAATTGATACCAGGAGCATTGATTTACAACTAAGGAATTCTAAAAATATTGTCTGGACAATTTTGTTAAATATCTATGTTACCTCTCAATTGTGGATATTCATGTTGAATTTGAATGATTATTCCTCTTTTGAGTCACATTATTTGTCATATGGTAGTTAATTTGTGCTTAATTCTAGATTAACTATAAATATTTCAAGTATACTTCATTTTATTTGCTCTACATTTAGATGTACTTATGTTATTAAAATCATAATAGATAACTTTTAAAGTAAAATTGGTTCTTAATTACGATTCATACTATTCCTCTGAATCTTTCCCTCCTTCTAGCACTAGTGGAGCTTCTCTTGTTGTTGCTTCAAACTATACCATAGGTGCTCTTAGTGTTGATTAACACTTCTCATTTTAGGATTATGAGAATCCATGGCATGAGTTATAGTTTGTGACTATTCAATGATTGTCTATGGTGAAATAGAAGAAAATTATGAAAACTATCCATAATATTTATTATGATAAGATTCAAATTATGTTGAGTACACATTAAACCAATTTATGTTATAAAAAAACATAAGCTCAAATTACATGACAAATTAGGCAAGATTTAGAGGAATAGTTGAATCATAAGTAAGAACCAAGTTTATGTTAAATGTTTTCTATTATGATCTAAATAACATAATTACATCCAAATGTAGAGCAAATAAAATGAAGTATACTTGAAATATTTACAACTAATCTAGCATTCAACACAAATTAACTACCATATGAAAAATAATGTGACTCAAAACAAGAAGAATCATTAAAATTCAACATGAATTTGCACAATTGAGAGATAACATAGACATTTAACAAAACTATCAAAATAATAATTTCAAAATTCCTTAGTTGTATTAAATTCTCCTAGTATTAATTTCTCAAAAACTCTCCCTTGCAAATGGCAACCATTTGCCTATTTATGAGAAACATAGGTAGTTAACTAGTTAAATTTCAAAATATCAACATGCAAATAAGGACAACTATCCTTAATATAAATATACAACATAGAAGGTCACATGCCAATGTGACAAGAAAGAGTATATGCTAAATGACTAGCATATACTTTAAAAGAATAAAATTCTCTTAAGAATTTCATTGGTGGGACCTTCAATTATCCCTATCTAAGGAATTCTGTCACCTTGGTGTATTGTTCCTTGATCAGCTCAAAATCCACTCCAGGCTTCATTAGAAAATCCTCTTCTTTATTTTCTAACTTATCATATTCACTATCTACCTTGGATACAAGTTATTTGATCCATTGTGCATCTACAATTTGCTTCCCTACAAAAATAATGGTATCAAGGGTCTTTTTTTTGTCTTTATCTAAATGACCTTTGTTATGTTTGATGATTTGAATGTGAGTACCAAACCTCTACTTGAATTCTTCATCATCAATTAGGCTTATAGTAGTGGTTTGAGAAGGTTTATCTAATAGATTCCCTAAAAGTTTCTCAATCCAGTTTACCAAGTCTATGTCTCTCTTGATGAAGTCCTTAACATCATTGCTCTAAGTGATCAAATCCTCTTATTTATTTATCAAAACTACCATAAAGAAATCCATATGTCTAAGTTTGATAATCTTGAATTCCAATACCTGCTTTATCTTATGCACCTTGATTAGCTCCTCCATCTGAGCTTGAGAATTTTGCCACTAGGTGATTAGGGCTTGTGCCATCTCAGCTTGGTAGTCTAAAGCACTTAGTTTAGACTTAATGTTTTTCAAATTCTTGAATGCATCCATCAAGGATACATTTAATGCTTCTAATACATCTTTAAGAATTGAAATGATGACCTGAGCTTCCAAATCTTATTTTTCTTTCTCCAAGTTGAAAATCCTCTACTTCATTCCTTGAACTCCAACCAAGGTCATTATTGACTGGGCTCTTACCATACTAGTTACATCCTCTTTAAAAATAGGATGATCCCCTATTGCCTACCCTAGAATAGGAGTTAAACCTAAAAATGGTTCCATCTTCTGAAAGGTCAACTCCTCAGTACCAATAGTAATTTTGTTGGTCTCTACTCTCTCAAGAGTTGATTTATCTAGATTAAATTAGACCTTAAGGTCAAGTTATTTCACTTGTGGTTGTTCAATAATCTCTACATTTGAACTCCCAGAGGCTACTCAAGTATTAACCCATTGGCTTTTCTTGTTGTGAAGAATCTAGATGCTTCTCTCTACTTGTTTATTCAACATATCCTAAATCCAAGGCTTGAGATTATCCTAAAAACCTATGTCAACTCGAGTCAAAGCTAATGAAGGAGAAAGAGATGAGATTTTTTTCAACTTCTCATAAATAAACCAATCAATAATGGTTGGTCCATAAATAGGAATTTCATTACTGAAGAGGTTTATTTCACTATTGGGGTGAGCAAAAGTTAACCTAGGCCTCTTTCTTTGAGCCATGGGAACTAAGGCTAATTATGCCTCTCTTTCCACTACCCAGTGGAACCAATTCCTTGCTTTCTTCCTCAAATGTGTCTTATTCCTTATCCAAACCATAAGAATATATGATATTAATAAGGGCACTTTCTACTATTTCTCTAATTTCTAAATCAATCATGTTAATAACCTCTACTAGGGAAGAAGGCATTGATGGGGATGCCTAAATTTGGGGACCTTCACTAAGTCTATGCTAAATTTTAGAATCTTAAATCACATCCTTACCTTTTCCTTTTGCATCCTTAGGTTTCCCAACTTGGGATGATTTTTTTGATTCTCCCCACGTAGGCTTAGAAGATTGTCCCTCAACAAGTGGTTCTTGATGTGTAGTCCTAGATGGTCCCAACAACAAGTGATACTATAAAGGATGTAATTTACATATTTATCATGAAGGCTTATTAGCCTTGACCAACATATGTTCTAAATTTATGTTGTATTTTTTAACCCTAGACAAGACTTCTTTAAGGTTCCTTGCCTTTTTTAAATGTCATCTCCCACACCTAGTTGATGTTTGTATTCAGCCTTCAGGGCCTTTTTATCTTGAATATGGTTAGCCACTCTATCATTGGGGTCCCACATATTAAGATCATCTAATTCAAAATCAAAAGATTTCCTGTGTACCATCATGATCTCTAGCTATTTCCAATCCTTGATTACAATTCTACCAATGTATAGTGGAAAGGGATGAACATGAGTTTTTTAATTCATCTTATAATGCCAATCCATTCCCTAGATGATTTTATAAGCACTTTCTTACTCTACAAGATTATTGGAAACATATATAGGCAATATGTATGATTGTACCATGATTTCCTCTATCCTTATTATAGTGCAATCTAGATAGAACCACATATCCCCCATGGCCTCTATTTGTCTTTTGATTAGAGGATGAAGCCTGGGCATATGGACACTAGTGATTGCCAAAAAAATTACTAAGAAGATACCATCACATATGAACTGCATGTGATTCCTATATTTGAAAATATGTAATTTGGAGTAATGATGATAAATGGTAGATCTACCATTAGGGGACCAATTTTAAATTCCAAGGGAATTAATAGAGGCTAGGAGTACATCCAAGAAGTATAACATCATAAATAATTACTTGGAAGTCTTTCTCTTGATTTATATAAATTGTTTATCCAATAAGAAACTTATTAAGTCTCTAATAAGAGGGGTTAAATTTTGCTCCAACATGTAATGGACATAAGATACCCAAACCTTACTTAAATAGGAAGTAGAAGAGGCACCAAAGGATTTGTTCAATAAACTCATATCTACCCTATCACCTTCCTTGAATTGGGAAATAAGAGTCTCACCATTTGAGCTCCTAAAAACATGGGAACCTTAGATTAACCAAGGTGAGAGGACTGTATCCAGGTTTTGGGAACTTGTCCATTCACTCATGGAAGGGAGATCAACATGAGGCAAAGGGAGATTATAATAAGTCTCAAAGGCCATGGGAGCTATGCATGAAACTTAGTCGATAATTTATTCATGAATAATCCATTCTCCATGAATAAGAACAAGAAGATAAATACAATGCATTACCTCTAGTTTAGTAGCTGCATGATGAAGTCTTACCATTTGAATTGATACTAAATCCTTGTATGTTTGGAATAATGAAGCATTCCTCTTTTCTTCCTATGAAATTTGTTTCAACTCCTCTATAAATAAGAATAATTTAGATCAATTTTTGATTCCATGCACATTCAAGGCTATTAAATCTAGTTATGTGTTTCTAAAGATCCTTCCTTCACTATCTGAAGTTAGATAAAGTTCTGCTTCAATATTCATCTATTGCCTACCTTCTACCATTGATAACGCTATATTTTAGTTGAAAATTTATCAAAGTTCTTACTGAATCACTTTCTCTAGATTTAGTTCACATTTATTTCAAGTGTCACACAATCAATTGAATTGATTCTAACCTTTTTTATAGAGGGTTCCAAGTTTTTGGCTTTAATGACCAAACCATCCAACTTTGATTTCATATGTGCTTTAGATATAATGGAACCTTACTATCATGTATTTTGTGTTTTAAATCATGAGATACATTTCATTTTGATCCTCCATGCTTACATGGAGCATATGTGGTAGGGTTCCATGCCTTTCATGACAAATTTCATAAATGCCATTTAAAGAGTGACTCTTGGTTTTCAAAATTCTCCTTTATGTTGCTTTGAATAGCTAAATCTAGGTCCTTGTATTTCATTGGTTCTTGATCTTTGAGCTTATTTATTGTGCCATGTGTGAAGATCATGAGGCCTTTAAAAAGTCCTAAACTTCATTACACCATTGGATCAAATCTAGTGAGCAAGTGATCACCATTGGATCTTAGTTAGGGCTAGATCATTAATCTCATGCTTTTTTTAAAAGGCTTCAAGCTCAATGCACCATTGGATCAATTCTAGTGAATAAGCGATCAACATTAGATCATGCAAGATGCTTACCTTTTAATTAGTAACATGATCGTATAAATCTTAGGTTTAAAAATGTCATTTAGAATTTTATGTTTAAAATACACAAAATGACTTAGGCTAAGATCTTTATATACTAATCTCATCTTCTTAAAAAGCTAGGAATTTATTAAAAGGTTATTAGAAATACCCCCTTTGATTAGGCTTTAAAAAATTATCCAAGTTAAATTTGATGGGTTTATTCATGTCAAATACATCCTCAAAGATGTGTGAGTGAACCTATAAAATTTAAGATATTATAATTTATTGATCCAATAAATGACTTCCACGTGAAAAGCCTTTGGTAATACCCATGGCTTTGGGGATTTTCTAGGTTAAATTTGATGGGTTCAGTCACATCAAATACATCCTCATAGATGTCAAATGATGGGAGTGAACCTATCAAATTTAAGATAATAGAATTTTTTGGTCTAATGAATGAGTGCTATGAATAAATCCTTCAAGAGATCCTGAGGCTTTAGAGATTTTTTAGTTTAAATTTGATGGGTTTGGTCTCATCAAATACATTCTCATAGATATCAAATGATGGGGGTGAACTTGTCAAATTTAAGACAATGGAATATTTCTATCTCATGTTAATTTTGATGAGTTTGGTCATGTCAAATACATCCTCACAGATGTTAAATGATGGGAGTGAACCTATAAATTTTAAGATAATAAATTTTTTTGGTCTAATGAATGAGTGCCATGCATAAAGCCTTTAAGTGATCTTGAAGCATTCAAGTTCATGCACACCATTAGATTAGAACTTCTGAGGTAATGTGAACCATCAGATCAAGTCTTGAGTGGTTAACATTTATTAACATCCTTTTGGGTTTAATATTTAATTCCCATTGTTAGATCAAATTCTCTAAGTAAACAATCACTGCTAGATATTCACTAGGCTCAAATCATTAACTTTATGCCCTTTTGAAAAGACTTTGGGCTTGTCACACCGTTGGATCAAATCTAATGAACAATCAATTACCATTGGATCTAAAAAAGAGCATAAGCTTCAAATTAATACTGGATCATATATAAAGTTTAGCCTAAGGTTTTATATTAATTTTCGATCATGTTTTAAAGAAAAAACATATTTGAAGCTTAATATAAAGTTAGACTTAGGAATATTAAATCAAAAGGAAATAAAATTTCTCGCTAGTATTTTCTATCAATATTCAAATTTAAACCCCCTTTAGGGTTTATTCCTTAGGAATCATATCTTCTTATATGGAACCTACAACTAATCACCTTAAAGACAATTATTAACAATTTTGAACCATGAAATGTAAAAATGATCAAATACATCAAAGTGCATGTTCCCTTTTTAAAATTGATTTGCCTTTAAAATCCAAGATAGGACAACTCTTCACATTAAATATAAAATATAAACTTTTTAGAAACAAATATAGGGGTCCTCCTTTAAAAAAAGAAAGATTGGCGAGGGAGGGGCAGGGGGATTGGTCTCAACAAATGGTGACTCACAGGGGCAACATAGAAATATGTTAGAACACAAGACTCTAGTTTTAAATTTTTACATGAACTCTATATCCCATTTAGATATATGATCTTTCTTTAATCAACCTTAGATTTAAATAAGATCCTTATGTATAAAATTTAAACTTAGATATTAAAACATAAACATGTAGTGTGTTCTTTGATTCCACTTACTATTTATTATGAACTTTAAGAAATAATGTCTAGGTTCATGTCCTTTTGGTCCATTGTATTTGATTTTGAGCATTGTATATATTCTTTGAGAATAAAAAATATTAGTTCAAGGGAGGCTTGGGCATTGCTCTACTACCATCTAGGCATCTATATCCCTGACAAAGATACCTTTATTTCCACTCAAGGTCTTACTCCACTGCTAGCTAGGTGTCTATAGCCCCAGTGGAGATGACCTGAATCACCTTTGGTTTAAAATATTTTGATTTGATAATAAGATTTTTCATATCATCATTTTTTTCTTCCAACAAAGGTTGGGAACTAGATTATCTAGGTTTAGGTATTTGATCAAATGTTCTGGCCTTAGGATAATCTCCTTTAAATGAAACTTGAGTTCCATGACAAGAATATTTTTTAAGTGTAATCATGAATATGAGTTAACAAACTAAATTCACATCATATACATATGAATCTTATTTAAACCAAGTTTTAATTTAGAATAAGATTTATCTTTGTAAGACAATGATTTCACATACCAATATATACCAGTGCCATTAGTTTTTTCATGATACTTTATTGTGACATGATATTCACCTTTTGTAAAATTCACCCACACTCTCTTGAGAAATTTCCAAATCAACAATAATACCATAAGATTCTACCACAACCAAGGAATACCACCAAGAAAGAAAGGAAAACAAAACACAAACAAACAAATATATACAAACCAAACAAGAAAAGGAAAAAACAAAACAAAGCAAGAAAATAAAGTAACTAGCCTACCTACTCTAACTTAACAATATTACACATTTATTTCATGAAGACCCCCAATGGGACAAAAAAAAATTAATACTTAAGATATTTTCCATTAATAGGCAGTGTGAACTCCACTCCTTAGAGATCTTTCAACCTAAAAGTATTGTTTCCCAAGATTTTTACAATTTGGTACCAGCCAATCTATAAAGGGGTGAATTTATCATGTTTGACTTTAGGTTCTAATGATTTGTCCCAAAGAAGGACTAGATTTCCCTACCTAAACACATTTAATTTAGATCTTTTATCAAGCCATCTTTTCATGATTGATTGGTGCCTACTAAAGTCTATAAATGTTGTTTATCTGACATCTTACATTTAAATAATGTCTAACAACCAAGAATTAGCAAGTTCCTCACTATCTTCCATGTATTTCTACATGAATGTGAACGTAGGCAACTTCAAGGTTATGGGAAAGATGGGTTCTTGACCATATACCAACAAAAATGGTGAGGTCTTTAGATCTTATTTGATCTTAATTCGATCTGCCCATAATGCAAACTTTAGAGGTTTATGTCATGTTATAGGTCTATATTTAGTAGATTTTTTGATAGCTTTCATCAAATTTTTATTTATGGATTCAGAGACACCATTTCCTTGAGATTATTTATTAGAAGAAAACCTGAGTGCAATGCCTTTGTCATAAACCCATTCCATCATTTCAATAGAAATGAATGCAGATCCATTGTCACAAATCAAAGAAACTGGGGTTACAAATCTAGTACAAATATTTTCCTCTAAGAAATTGATCACCTCCTCTATTATGCATTGCTTAGTGGCTACTACCACAGTCCACCTAGTATAATAATCCATATTAGATAGGACATACTTATGACCTTTATAATATTTGGGGTTTATTATTCCCACAAAGTCTAATCCCCATTGCAAAAAAGGTCTATCCACCATCATAGGTTGTAAATGCATGGCTACCTTTGGCTCCTTTTGTGTTAAAAATTTGGAATGAATGACATTCACTTACATGATTATAAGCATATATGATGAGGGTAGGCCATTAATCCAAGCTACTTCTTCATTGGACACACATCTTAGATAAATTCCTGTAAAGTTCTTCTTATACAAGACTCCATTCCTGATGAGGTAATGAGTTACTTTGAGCCTCTAGGCTCTCTTTTGTTCTCTTATAAATCCTGGGGGACAAACACTATTGACAAGTAAATGGATAATAGAGTCATACCACTCATTGGGTTGGAAGTTTTGTTGATCTATTTGCATGACATGGCATTTTGGATCAATACTAATGGTCATCTAAACTAAACCTTGAAATTTCACTAATTTGGCTATTTTCATCTCTATATCATATTATTTTAGAATTGTCATCCACTTGCCTCTTCTTTCTCCAAGATCCTTTTGACTCAACATAAGCTTTGTAGTAGGATCAAGTAATATGGCATGCACCTTATTTCTAAGGAGGTAATGTCTAAATTTTTTACTAACTTTACTAATGTATAAGCTTACTTATCAATCATAAAATAATTCAATTCTACATTTTTGAAGTTGGTGCTCATGAAAGCTATGGGATGATTATTTTCATCAACCTTTTGAGTTAACACTACAACCATAGTATACTTAGAAGAAAATGAATATAGATAGAAATCCTTTGAGAAATTAGGACTTATGAGGACTAGAGCTTTAGTGATTATCTTATTAATGTCAATGAAGGCCTTCTTATATTCTTCATTCCAAGAAATTATAGCATTTTTCATAAGAATATCATTCAAAGGTTTGACAATCTTAGCAAAGCTTGAAATAAACTTCCTCACAAAATTAATCTTGCCAAAGAATGACTTAAGTTCTTTTCAACTCTTAGGCAACCCAATTTTAGAAATGGTTTCTACTCTATTAGGATCTATAGAAATCCCATCTTTGGTAATGGCATGTCCCAATAATTTTCCTTTAGTGACACAAAATATACTTTTCTTGGGATTAAAAGATACACCATGTTTTCTGCATCTATCAAATATTCATCTTAAATGTATGAAATGTTCCTCTCTGTTTCTAGAAAATATTGTAAGATCATCCATATATATGATGATACACTTTCCCACTAAACCTTAGAAATCATGATCCATGGCCCTTTAAAAAGTTTCCCCTACGTTAATTAATCCAAAAGGCATTCTCTTGTAATCATATATTCCCCATTTAGTATTAAAGGTTATTTTATCCTATCCTCTGGAGCAACAAGCACCTGGTTTTATCCAAAAAATCCATCCAAAAAAAACATCATGGAAGATCCTGAAATAGTTTGAATAACTTGGTCTAGAGAAGGTAAAGGATAATTATCTTTTTCAAATGATCTATTCAAATTCCTAAAATTTATGCACAATCTTATTTCTCCATTCTTTTTTTTGACTGGGAATAGGTTTGCCACCCAAGTGGAATGTCAAATAGGAAACACTATCCTTGCATCTAATAGCTTCTTGACTTCTATAAAAATCATGGGTTCTAAAATAGGGTTGATTGTCATTTTATTTTATCTAAAGGGTTTAAAACCCTCTTGAAGAGGTATAATATGAGTAATGACCCTTGGATCAAATATTTGTAAATCTTCATAAGACCAAGCAATTACATCCTTGTATTTTTTAAGCAACTCTCTAGCTTTTGTATTTTCCATTTCAGTGCAAGCCTTCCCTATATTCACCATTTGGGGTTGATCATGTGGACCAAGGTTCATCACATGATAATCTCTACCATTTACCTTAGGTTGTTTAGTACCCTAAAAATTCTTGTCAAGATCAAATAGTCTTTCCAATGAAATCATCCCTTTAGGTATCTTATTGTCACTTAATTGGATGATTTTATCATTAACTTCCTTCTCATGAGAAGTTTAATCAATTTTATCAATAATGTGAGCTTAAAAAGCTCTAGAATTAGTTAAGAAATCTATAATTTGTTAATCATCATTGAAAACTTGGAAATGATTTACATTGTCAGGAACTGAAGGACATGGTACTAGCTCAATAATAATGCTTTGAGAATCACGATTAGGAATGAGGTTAGGTATAGAATATGAAAGCTCATCATCAACTTTGTTTTATTCTCTTGGAACAACCAATATATTGAAGGCATCAAATAATTTCATCAAGTCCCACACCTTAGACTTATATATTTTTAAGTAATAAAATTTGCATTGATTTTTACTCCTCACTTGGTTAACCATAAGTTTAGATTCTCCATATATAAGGAGCTCCTTAACTTTGTGGTTAATGGAAAAATGCAATCCAAGTATGAGAGCCTCATACTTAGCTAAATTATTGGTGCAAGGGAATTGTAACTTATAAGCTACATGTTAATGCCTTTTTGAAGGATCTATCAATACAATACCAGATCCTAATCCTAATTTGTAGTTAGAACTATCAATGTATAACTTCCAAAAACCAATAATTTTAGGATAACTCTTAGAAACTAGTTCTTTTGTAATTTCCAAAGTTAAAACTCCTAAATCAGAATCTAGGAAATTTACCCTTTCATTAACAACATTATATTCTGTTATCATGTGTTTCATTTGAGGTTCCCTCTCCACTCTTATTTGATTTGGCACACCTTTCCAAGGAAGCCATAAGTGTAAGCAATCAATATACATATAACCATTTAAATCCTTAGTCTATTCTCTACTCAAAGGTAATCAATAAGCACTAGGCATTTCTACTACTTGGATATCAATGAATTACTGAACCCTTGGTTCAATAGCTAGTTATATAAGCACATTCAATAATTCTCCTATAACATTAACTCTAGATTTATCCAATTGAGTGACTACCCTGTTAGATTTGATTATAGTTAACCTAGGTTGTTTGCATATCCTAGCAAGCATAATGTTGGTTGAAGCTCCAAAATCTAAAAGATAATTATCAACATTCTTCCCATATATACTAATTGTTAGTAAAAAAGGTAGAGACTCTATTTTGATTACTTGAGTAAATACATTTTAACTATCATTCTTAGGGGGCTTCCCAATTTTCTTGGACAAAGATTCCAAGATTAAGTCTCTTTGTTATTTGATCTAAGTTAGCTTGTGTAGAGTGATATTGGTTTTAATCCTTTTCATTTCTTCCATAATATTGTATCTAGGTTTGCTTGGAGGATCAACAATTAGCTTAGAAGAACTTCCTATGTGGGGTTCAAGATTATTCTTTGATATAGTGTTTGGAGGAGTTCTATAATTGTTAAGAGGGGTAGAGGTAGTCAATGGTTTTTTTTCCCTATTTATTAGAGGATATGTCTTCAAAAATTGTTGGAATGCTTGAATCTCCTTAGGAATATTTTTAGGATCATTATCTTCTTGAAAAGGGAATTGAAACATTTTCACCATATGCACTTGGTCAAATGGTTTAGATTCAAAAGAATTTGTAGAAAAATATTTGTTTGAAACCACTTCAAACGTGTCAAGTTCTTGAAAATCTTTAAAATCTTTACAAAACTCAATGCATTCAATTTCATCATGCTTGGAAGTAGCATTCACCCTACGTTAATCTGGTAAGGCAATATCAGTGAGGTTTATATCGATATTATTTTTTCTAGGAAATGGCTCATTAGCTTTGTTATTATAGAAAATATCATTCTGAAACCTATTCCTAGGCCTATTGAACTTTGAAAAGTGAAGTTCCTTCTAGAATTTTCATTAGCATTACCAACTTATTTTTACAATTACAAAAAATTAGTGTAAGCTTCTGTACCATTTTAAATATAGACTCATTCTCATTTTTTAGAACCTTTGTATTTTGACTTTAGTTACTATTCATGCCATTGATAAGCACTAAATCCTTCTAGTCATTATCATGAAATCCATTGGTAACTTTATGGCTTAAGAAACCTAAATTTTGATTATGGGTAGCATGACTAGTAGGCAACACATTCAAAGTAGGAAATTGGTTTAATGTTGGAGTATTTTGGTTATTATTTTGGAAAAGGTTCAATGTAGGCATTTGAGAATTAACATTTGGGATAGAATAATCCATCTATCCTTAGGGTTGCATTTGGTCGCTAATAAACACTGCTTTAAAATAAGCTTGAGCCAATTTGATATTAAGTGGAAGGGCTCTTTGTAGAAACATAGAAGTCATGGGGTCAACAATTTATAAACCTCCAAAGTTAAAGATTCATTAGTTTTATATGGATACATGGTTTGACAAAACATTTTTTGGAACCTAGCATTAAAGGACCTAATAGGTTCACTTGTATCTCTCTTAATAGTTGTAAATTGATGATAGATGACACATGGGATTATGATCTTTCCAAATTGATCAATGAAAATTGTGTCAAAGTTAATCCATGAGATAATACAATTGTCAAGAAAATTAATAAACCATTAATATGCAACATTTTGAATGTAAATGGAAACAACCTATAATCTACATCTTCATGAATAACATTTAATAATCTTAATGCAGCTTTGAAATATTTAACATGTTCTTCAACAGTCATAATACTGGTTGGACTAAATATTGGCAAATATTTTTTAAGATTACATGGTAAATCATGAACCCCACCTATTATATTAATAGAGGAAATTTAAAGCAATTCCATGTTTAGATGAAGATCAAACATAAAAATCCCTTCTAAAGGTGATGATGGTAATGATTTAGAATACCTATGTTTTCCTTTATCTTTTCTAGTCCTTTTGTGAATTTTGAGTTCGAGCAAGGGTTCTCTAGTCTCTGAATGTGATCTATTCCTAATCCTTGGTAATTACATCATGAAGATTAAGGATCCTATTTTAAAACAAGTTGTAGCACATTAATTTCCAAAGAATGATAAATAATATGCACACTAAGCTTAATTTGCCAAAAAATGTTCATAAGAGGATAAAGGACATAAATATTTAACTAAACAAATGAAAAGATGTATTAAATTATGCAAAGATGACCAATCTTTACAACTTATGACTCGAATAAATCTCTTGTCAAATAATTATCAATTTTGAAAAAAAATAATTGATCTTAACTCCAAATGCTAATAAATTATTAGCAACAAAAGCCATATTTCCACAAAAGTCACCAACCTTTACATAATTTATGATGTTAGAAACATAATAATGTAAACAATAAATATTTTTGATCAAATACATGTGAAAGATATTAAGTATCCTCAATGAGGCCCTCCTTCTAGCACAAGTGGAGCTTCTCCTATTGATGCTTTAAATTGTACCACAAGTTCTCTTAGTGTTGAAGAACACTTCTCATTTTAGGATTCTAAGAATCCATGGCATTAGTTGTAGTTTGTGACTATTCAATGATTGTCTATGGTGAAATAGAATCAAAGTATGAAAACTGTTCACAATATTTATTTGATTTAGTGGTTGGGAGCCACTAGGGTCTACACAATTTGAATACATAATAATTTGGAGGACTCAAAAGTCAAACTAAAGATCATTGTTAATAATCATTTAGTTTAACTTTCAAGTCCTTGAAATTATTAAGTATTCAAATTGTGTAGACCCTGGTGGCTCCCAACCACTAAATCAAATAAATATTGTGGAAAGTTTTCATTCTTTACTTCTATTTCACCACAAATAATCACTGAATAGTCAAAACTACAACTCATGCCATAGATTCTTAGAATCTTAAAATGAGAAGTGTTATTAAAAACTAAGAGCACATGTGGTATAGTTTGAAGCATCAACATAGTCCTGCTATGGATTGAGTATGAATGTGAATATATTGACTAAGGGAAACATAGTTTTGATAAGGTTGATTATAGGGATAAGTAGGATACTAAAAAGATTGGTTTGGGATACATGAATGGCTACTTGAATATAATCCATAAATATCATTACCTTGATATGAAGGATAAGTAGGTAAGGAATATGAATTTTGAAAAAATTAAGAGTGAGAATACATACCAATTTATGTTCTTTAAACACTTAGGCTCCTTAAACTAGATTTAGTTCACTTGGAATCACTATTGATGCTTGAAATCATGCCTCAAAAGGATGATGTGTTTAGGGAAATATCCAATAATCCCTCAATAGATGAAATATTTATCTGACCAAGAATGCTAAAACTATTATCACTCTAAATTTCACCCTTACAATATTTATTTAGTCCTTCTTCATTAAGATGATAACAAGGACACACCTATAGGCTATGTGTGGCCTAATCAGTGAGGGGAATATCTAGATAAGGACATCTCCTTTTATGCCATAAAATGAAACTACTACTAGACCTATTATTTATAAGGGAAAGGGAGAGAGGGAAATAAAGTTAAAAAAAAAGGTGGTGATGTACCAAATTTGTGACCTCTACCACACATCTGCAGGTGGATAATGAACTATAAGACTAACCCATCATGTACTAATCCTAAATTGCCCCTCTTGCATAATTTTTTTATGTATAGGTAGGGTATTATAAGATTAGGAGGGACTATGCTTACCACTTCTAATCCAAACTTAACCCATGATGACACTAGCTATAACTTGTAAGAATAATTCCAAGTTCCATAGATGTAAGGGAATGAGACACAAGCCATAGAAAAATGAATTATCACATAACAAGATCAATAGGACAAACTTTATACCAAACACAACCATAGGATGAGGAATAAATCAATCTTATATTAATTCATATGCTTACAAAAGTAGTACATCTTTGACATACTCAAGTGGAAGGGTCTATATAATGTCATACAAGGAAATACATATAGTATAAAAATGAGAGAGGAGAGAGAGAAGGGAGGTGTCAAGGACCAATTATGGGTGTAAAACTATCATGGATCAATTAAAAGTGATAAAATAAGTTGTAGGGAAGTCATATCATGCTCCTCAACGTATGTATCCTAGTTAAATTATGATATTAAAGGTGACATAGGGGTTGTTTACTATCATAGATGATTCATCCCTCTCTCTTCACCTCTTGAAACTACTACATTTTGCTCTAGTTTTGGGGTGTTATACTTTTCATCTCCTAAAACTATCACATATTGGTCTAGTTTTGGGGTGTTATAAGTATAATTTTAATGAATAAATATTAAATTATTTTCACTTTGATTGCTTAGGAATCTGACCATGATATGGAAAAGGACACTCAAGATTTCACTTATTCATCTTGATAGGATTCATACATCACAACTTGGCTTTTGATGACTTCTTCGACATCCATATTGTGACTATAAGGATCATGATTAGCTGTAATAATCTTAAACTTGTTAATGTCTATCCATATGTTATTCATAGGTGTTTTTAGACTCTGATATACTTCTTCATATGATCATAAGGTCTCTCCATATGCTTATTCTCTAGACTGCTCACCAAAAGTGCTTTAGGATTGCTCTTGGCCATTTTATTACTTGTGGATACATTATTATGTTTGCATTGGAGCTTTTTTCATACTTTGAAAATGTTTTCAATAGGACATTATAAATTATTAAAACTTGAAATTACCTTATCAAGTGTTTAAGAATCTAAAACACCTTCAAACACTGTAATTTAGCTAATATAGGCAATTTTAAGTCCTTTTTCTATCTACTTACCCTTACATATGTTAATATTCTTGATATAAAGGTTTCCTAGGATTATTTTAGGTATCATAAATATTATTTAAAGGTATATCTATCCCATTATAGTCACCAATAAATCATGCATAGTCATCACGTCATTTTTGGTCTCTTGGCAGCCTGTAATCACTCCATCCTCTTAACAATCATTAATAAATAATAGGACTTAAAACTTATGACCAATGCAACCAATTTTGATTGTATAGGGGTATTTAATTATCTATATGACCTTTTTTCCTGTTGTAATTTGTCTTGGTATTTCTCATGAAGTAAAACTAACCTTTTCAAGTTTAGTAAGATATGTGGGTAGGCCAAGAGAGACTTTTGAGCAAAGAAGAATCAAATGACTAGTTTTTATCTATAAATTATTTAATAAGGTATAAAACACATCCATACATGTCACCCAACACTTATCTAATAAATTTAAATTCTTAATATACCTAAAACCTAATCTAACCTATAATGAGGGTTTGTGAGTAGTCTTAGCATTTTGACCCTAATGGTCTTGTTTTGGTGTATTCCATCTCTTTCCAAGGTGTAAAATAAGTTATAAGGTATGATTCATAGTATTATTTACCTATAAAAAACTTTATACATCATGTTCAAACTCATAATTTCATCTTTTTTGCATAATTTATAGGCATGATTGTAGATTCTCCTCAAGGCCTAACACCTTGTTAGAGCTCAAGAATGTATCCTCGGATGATTATATATTTCACAAGGATTATAATAAAATTATATAATCTGTAATGTTATATTATACATTTTATCACCCTAAAACATAATGATCAAACCAATAAAATCACCTTTTCTTCATATTATTCATATAGGCCTATAAGTCTTCTTTTAAGCGTAAATCTCTCTTCACCTTAAAGGAATTTGACATAAACTGATAGTTTTCACTTAATATCAAGTATCCAAATAATTTAAAACCCTAAAAATGTCATTCACACTTTCATAACATTTCTTGAGATTCACATCAGACGCAAAAATCATATTCTTCAACCTTTTGTAGGCAAACTTATAGGTCTCTTTTTTAGGCTCAACCTCTTTATAGATTTATCATAGAATGGGGTTTTGTTTCCTTTCATATCCATGAGTAATCCTAGGGATAATATGATAAATTATGATATGGTTTTAGGTTTTATCCAATGGTAAAACTATTTTTTTTAACTAAGAACTCTTCACTTCAAATCGATAGGTTTACATAACCTACCTGAGCTTACACACATCAACTATCTTCTCACTATTCCAACTATGAATGTCCTTGTTTTGGAATTATTATAACTTGGATGGGATTATAATAATTTCCTATCATGTAATAATTCATTTCCAATCACTCATACAATATCAAACTCCTCTAATAGCCTCTTCTTTTTCCTACATAATTATCTTCAAGATACTTGATGAATTTTGTATGTACTTGTTATCATCAAATTTGTACCCTTTTTAAGGTAGTTAAAGCCTTAAAACTTTTGTGTAACATGGAAAAATATCAAAGTTTTAGGTAACTTATTGGGTAGGTTAATCTCTAGGTTAAAGGGTTAGTTCCACTTGATGAATCACTTAGGCTCAAACACTACTCTAACAATGCTAAGAAAAGGGAGGGAAACCTATTCTAATGGGGGTGATGCACTAAATATGATGTGAATAATACCAAATATATAAAATTTCAATTCAAACATGAGATTAACCTACAAAAAACACTTCTCCAAATTTTTCTCTCTACATTAGTTTTTCTCATGAAAGTTTGTGAATCAAGTTTGTGCTAGGAGGACTAGTCATGTAGTCATGAAATGATACTAATGAAGAGATAACTCACTAAACCCATACATATTCCATTTGGACACTTCAAGATACCTATAAAAATACTTTCAAACTAAATATGAGTGCCAAAAAAGGAAAACATATCAAGTAAGCTAAAATATCACTTAGAAAGATCAATTAGTAAATCATATACATTGAAACCTATCAATGAAGGAGGTTAGAATCAAAATTTTCTCATTGATCAAAGGTTACAAATGGGCAGGGCTTCACCATACCCAGGTGGAGGATATAGACTTAGCCTCTCAAGGCTTAATATATAAAAAAGATGAGAGAGAGAGAGAAGTGTAAAAAAGAGTTATAAACAAGAGAGGACTTATGAAACTATATCAATAGGTCGTAGAAGACAATTATACTCTCTTGAATATGCTCTCCTCCTACAAGTGGTGCAAAAGTTTGAAACTTGGCTTGACACCTTACTTTTTCTCTTCAAAACTACCCCTTATTTGGCTTGTGGATGGAAAATTAGACTTATTAATGGTCAGGTCATGTTGAAATGATCTCTTTAGCTTCTCTTTACATCTTTCATCTAATATTTCAAGGTTCCCTTTGACACATCACTTCATTCTCTTGCTAGGTGTCTTGAAGTATCTTTATCTCACTAGGCCTATTTTGCTTACAAGTGTCAAATCTTGAATTTGTCTTATCTAAATTATCTCTCCATGGATGAGCTATTCACATCATATCATACTTGGAAAAAATAATTTGGAGGTATCAAACTACCCCTAAGAACTCATTTTACAACAAAAGCCTTCATTTACCATCTTTTCTTTGTAGCCTTAAAATCATGCAAAACTCTTTGTGTAGAAAAGTTTATAGATGTTACTAAAAACATAAGGGTATATTTGAGGACTTAGTATGGATTTACAACTCCATGCCAAGTTTATGGTCTAAGAGTGCGTAGAAGTGCCTTTTTCTACCTTTCTCTCTCCTCAATTAGGCTTCCTTCCCTAGAAGCCATAGCTTCTACTCTAGATATCTCTCACACATGTAAAACAACCCAAAATAATGCGATTAAATTTTCCAATAATTTCATCAATCTCCATGTCAAATTTGAGGCCCTAAAACCCTATCAAGTGTGAAAACCATGAAATGGCCTTGAAACCTAGTCTCATTTTAGGCCTATTAAGGAATGCCTTGGAAAATGATATTTTTTGAATCAATTTTAGGATTTTATATGTATATTTATTGGTTTTAATATATTAAATACATCTTAAGTTACCTCTTATAATAGTTTTCAAATTTTCCTTTGTTTAAAACCCCTACAAAACACAAAAACCCATGCAAAATAGTTAATTTATTATAGTCCATACAAATAAAAGTACAAAAAAAACCTATATAACCTAATTGGAGTCATAAAAATTTATAGGATGTTATAGATTCAAATCAGGTCATTACATGTGTTATAGAAGTCTATCTCTCTTGACTGGTCACTACTAGGGTTTTAGGAGGGTTTAGAGTGGTTTAGGTTATTGGTGATTTTTAATAAACCCTAGGCCATAAAACTATAAAAAAAATTACACAATTTTCAATTTTAATATCCCCCTCAACTACCCCTTGGAGCTTATGCCACCATGCATCTTGACTGTATAGTTCTAAGTATGAGAAGTTGACTCTTAGTCTATAAACAGACCATTACAGATGGGTTGATGGTCTTAGCTTTGTTCATGAAGGTGAAGAATATAAATAATAATAAAATATTATAATAATTAAGTTTGGATACCTATATTTCCTATTTTAAAGACAATAATCTCCATGTATAAGATCATGTCCTCACTAAGTGAGTAAAAGTGTGGTTTTAGACTATAGTCCTACCTTGAGGGAAGCTAGAGTTGGTCTAAAAGTCAAACTATACTTTTATTGATTATCCCCTATTTTTTATGACTCTTGAGGGTCTATAACTTCATATTTAACCATAAAATATCCTCATACTTTCATACCAACTTTTTCTAATCAATTTTATCATAACTTCTCTTTATGGTCTCTATGTGTTTTAGGCTTGTTAGGCCTAGATAGGGCCTATCAACATTTCATCCTTTGTCATTGGGTTTGAGGTTTATATGGAGAAAAAAATATCACCATGAAATATTATAAATAGGTATACCTTCCCTCAAATCATTTATTCCTCCAAATCAATCAACATCCTTCACTTGCCAAGGCAAACAAGCCTATACATAGTGATTGTGTAGGTATGGCTTAGGTCTTTGATGTGATCAATTTCAATAGTCATCCTTCTCATGTTTATTTTAATCTATCATGAATTAAAATATTTATATATATTTCACCATCACATAAGTTATATTACACTCTTTCATATTCACTTTATCCTCTCTTTAGGCTTAGAACCAATGTGCCTCTTCCTAGCAATCTATAGGTGCTTATTTGGATGATCTGACTAAATTCTAGGGGTTTTAGGTCTCAACCCTAACTTATTAAGAATAAAAATGAATTTTTTATATATTTTTAAGGACATAAATATATTAATAACTCTTTCACCTTTCCAAAATTCCATAATTTGCTTGTATACACTTTACCTCTCATGTTTTCTTACATTATGGCTATAGGTGGCTATTATAGAGTCTTGACTACATTTGAGTTTCAAGGTCTTAAATTTTGATTCCATTATCATCTCAATGATTTTTTTTCATTATGGGATGTTTTTAACTTTTATTCACATTGATTAAATCACTTCATCTTTCCAAGCACGTACTATCCTTGTACCTTCTCAAAGTGGTTGTAGGTGTTCGTTAGGATAAGGTTTGAGTATGAGTTCTTAAACTGGTCTTCTTACTCTATCATTGTAACTTGAAGGTATTCTAACCTCATTTAAGGTTCATTTACACTAAAATACAAGTTTCATTGACCCATCTATATCATTATAAAACTTGTTCATCTTATCATCCTTATACTTAGACCTGTGTATGAGTATTAGGTCTGTGAACTCAGCCAGTGACTAAGATACTAGTCACTTCAATCCTTCATGAACCTCAAAATTCTTAGTGTCTTCGATCGTATTTCCTCTCTTATTCTATATGGAGTTATGTTTCCATACCAATCTTTTCCATATAACTATTGGCTTATATCCGAAAAGAGGAAATACAAGTTTAGACCTATAGGACTCCCTTTTGCTTAGGTGATTGTTTGAATCTCTTACATCTGGATGTTTATATCCACTCATTATAAATCATATATATTCTACCTCAAAATATTATAGTATTCAACGTAACATTATACATCCTCAAATCTCATCATTTTCATGTACATGCAAGTGCATTAGTCAACTTATCTACAAGGATTATGTATTGAAAATTGGATCTCTTTACTCATTCATGATTATTGATGATGCAATAAAGTCTCTCAAGGTCACATGGTTACTTTGGAGGTTTTACTAAGTCTTCTCCACTATTTTAATTCTCTCAACATGAGACCTATATTCTATGATTTTCCACCTATAATAAGTATATTATTTGATAATATCATAATATTTGTGCAGTACACTA